>JAVJIF010016857.1:0-123387 GCA_038442645.1 Agave tequilana | reverse complement strand
GTATCTTGTACAGTCATCAATAAAAGTAATGAAATATTTTTACCGCCTCTAGTTGGCATTAAACTTCAAGTCACATAGATCGCTATGAATTAACCTTAAAGGTTCTGTATTTCGATCTATTGAGTGAAATGAATTTTTAGCCAACTTGGCCTCACACAAACCTCACACTTGCGAATTTCTTCCAAGTTGAGTTTAGGAATGTATCCCAGATTAGACAAGTTTTTCAAAGACTTGTAATTTACATGCCCTAATCTAGCATGCCACAAAATAGGAGACTCAAGCAAATAAACAGAAGAATTTACTTTATTTATTAGCTTCGGGTACAAATACACGGACTTTTTATCTACCACTGCAACATTGGCTTAAAAAGTCCATCAACAAGATAGCCCTTACCCACATACATCCCTCCCTTAGTAAGTACAAATTGTCGGATTCAAATACCATTCTAAATCCTTCTTACTAAGTATGATCCGGAGATCAAATTCTTGCGGATGTCTGGAACATGAAACACATCGTTAAGAGTAAGCTCTTTCCCCGATGTCCACTTCAGGATGACCTTGCCCTTTCCTTCAACCTTTGAGGAAGCTGAATTACCCATGAATAGCTGCTCATCTTGCTCTAGCCTTTGATATTCTGAGAATAACAATTTCTCCGAGCAGATGTGCCGAGTAGCTCCCGTGTCTACCCACCAATCTTTGTTATTGGTTGTCAGATTCACTTCTGACACCACAGCTAAAAGACTTGGTGATTCATGGTTGGTCATGTTTGCCTGTGGGTGGCTCTTCTTGTTCCCCTTAAGACGGCTGCGACATTCATTAGCTTATGTCCTTCTTTGTTGCAGACATAGCAGGTTCCTTGAAGCGCATGCTTTTGCCGTCTTGGGCCTTGCCTTTGTACCCTGGGATGTCTTCTTCCGCTTCAAACCTTTGGAAGTAGACGCTTTCCCCTTTGAGTCCTCGATCACATTAGCTTTTGCTTCGTAGGAGTTCTTGCTGGTCCTTTTCTCGGACTTGCGGTTGTCCTCCTCGATACGAAGCCTCACAATGAGATCCTCCAACTTTAGCTCCTTTCGCTTGTGCTTCAGGTAATTCTTGAAGTCTCTCCACGCAGGTGGGAGCTTCTCCATGATTGTTGCAACCTGAAAAGTTTCAGGAAGAATCATATCTTCGGCCTCTATTTCGTGCAAGATAAGTTGGAACTGTTGCACCTGACTGATGACAGTCTTGGTATTCACCATTTTGTAATCCAGAAATCGTCCTACGACGAACTTCTTGGTACCAACATCCTCAGTCTTGTATTTCTTGTCAAGACTGGCCCATAACTTCTTTGCCGTAGTGATTGGACTGTAGACATTATAAAGAGAGTCATCCAGTCCATTAAGAACATAATTTCGGCAAAGGAAGTCACATTGAGTCCATGCATCAGTTACAGGCTCTGGTGGATCTTCTTCCAGGAATCTGGCCAAATGAAGAGTGGTCAAGTAGAAGTACATCTTCTGTTGCCACCTCTTGAATTCTGTGCCATCAAACTTTCCTGGCTTCTCCGGCTTCGGGTTAGGAAGTGGAGGAGGCATCAAACTTTGGAGCGGCATGTTGTTGCCTTGCTTGAGCTATCTTGATTTGTCTCAGACATCTTCTGCAAGTTCAAGCAGAACTGAAGTTAATAACTTCAATACTAATTGTCTTAAGATTGTTGGATATCCTGCTTAACAAGAATCAATCTGACAACTAATCAAGATCACTGAGATATCAACAATCTAATTGGCCAGGTCGGCAAATATCAGGTGGGAGGTTTTCGTTCAATAGAACGTTCCTTAATTTAAGAACCACCTTACAATTTCCTCCTTGGTTTAAGCACCAATTAGACTGAATCCAAGTCAGTCTCGATATACTGTAAAGTATATCCCCTGTATAAAGGACTTAATCCACTTATACAGTATCACTTAGACTGAATCTAAGTCAATCTCGATATACTGTAAAGTATATCCCCTGTATAAAGGACTTAATCCACTTATACAGTATTTGAAGTGAGGTACGCTTAGAGCGAATCTCCTTAAGACAATTACGTCCCCGCACCGGTGCTAACGGGATAATGGACGCTGGTCTCCCAAGATACAACACTTCTTCACGGTATTTGGATAGCACTACCAAATCACCGTACGGTCGAACGTAGTCAACCAGTACCTACACAGGATTAGCAAAGCAGCGGTATAATGACAAATTTCAAATGAATATTTGTCTTACTCTTTTGGAGGAACACCCACTGTTAAGGATGTAGGAAGGTTGAAGAATTTGGCAGAATCTCCTTTAGGAAGTCGCTTCGGATTCCCACTTTACGCTGGAAATCGCGGATTCCCACTTCAGGCTGGAAGCGCAGTCAGAACGTTGGAAGAACAGTTCAGAACTTTAAATAGAGAAAGAGAGATAGAGAGTTAATTCTCTGTTGGTGTGTTTTTAATTGAGAACCAGGAGGGCTTTATATAGTTTTCCAGGAGTAGGCCAACAGGTTTGAACCCAAACCAAAAGCTGCAACCTTTGGTCCAGCCGTGTCTGTTGGCAGTCCAACAGTCGCAACCGTTGACGCGGAGCGGACTGTTTTGCAACCTTTGGTTGTTTAACATGTGCGTAACCTTTGGCAGTCCAACAGGTGCACAACTGTTGGCAATCCAACAGGTTTGCAACAGGAGCGGGACCTTGGTTCAGAACCAGGCCAGGTAGGGAACTCAGCGCGGGCGGCGCGCGTGCGCGCACGTATGTACGTGCATAGTTCCCTCCTTTTCGCGCGCGAAAACTCCAAGTACCCAAAGGGCACACCCTTTGTTCTCAATTTTCTCTATTTATACTACACAAGCTTCCATCCCACGGCCAATGTGGGACTAAATGCTTGTAGCAACCTTTAGTCCCATTTGGCTTTGAATTAGACAATCTTTGGACTTGAATATCTCATTCATTCGAAGTTGGAATTGAACATGTGAATATACCACGTTCATCACAAATGGAAGGAGAATACACTCCAACCATCATCCGGTTGATTTGATCAACGGATCTCGCCATAATTCAACTTGAAGATTCCCTTTATATTCTTCAATTCCAACAGAAACCACTTAAACTAAGAATATATATAGAAACATTTCCCCAAAAAAGAAAAAAATAAATATATAGAAACCTCTGTGAAGAACTCAGATAACTTAGTTGTGGAAAATGGATCTCATACTTAGTTACTCAATGCTCGTTGTTCTGCGATGTTGATTTTCACAAAACGTGTTATGCAATGGTAGAAGTTAGATGACATCTGGAGACCAGAGTGGAACTTCGCCAATGTTTCTTTTGCTACTAGTTGTTTCATTGGGTAATTTTTCCACTTCTTCCGCTTCCTGAAAACGGAATGTCTTTCCGCATCCTTTGCTTCTGCTGATGTGGACCTAGGAAATGCAAGTAAACAGGAATAGGAAGCATAGAGGTAAAAAAAAGAAGCTTTAAGATTTGGAAGTGTGAATCCAAATTATCCTGGGGACTTGGGTGCCCTCTCAGTTGTTAGTGAGATATAAGCATACATTGAAGGAACAACAAAGCACTAAGAAAAAGGCTTTAAATTGCAAGGATATTGATGGGGAATGGGACAAGTAACACACAATTATAAGACATGAAGAACACCAGATTTCCTGATGTAAAACATGCAGTTCGAGAATTTTAACCTACTGATAAGATAAACTCATTCTGGTAGAGAATTGTTTCTAATAGATTTCTCTCCCACAGTGGGTTTTACCTCTTGAAGATCCATGGTGACCCTCCTAATAAGTGCCTATAAACCCGTAATATGAATTAATCCCAATTCACCTTTCTTGATTCGTGAATGATGCCATTTACTGCTTCCTGGCTGTAATTCCATTTTGCTTCACAAGCTTTCAGAAAAACTGAATTTCTCTAATGTTTCATCTGTAGCATTGAGATCACATGTGATGCTACAGGCTCTGTTAGATTATCACTTGCTGTCCTAGGATGTCATAGGATGCAGACATATTTTTGTTCTACCTATTTCTTTCCCTCTCATGACTTGTATCAACTTTTCTGCAGGACTCTATTGTCTCTGGAATAGGGGACAAAATTGCAGCATGGACATTTCTCCCAAAAGGTGACAATCTGTGAAACTTGTGAATTGACTCCATGCAACCTTCTTATGCATTATGTCTGTATGTCTGTGGAAATTTTTACCATAGGTAAACTAGACTTTCAAAGTTTTTTTTATTATTAATGTTCCAACCCCAAAATCTTAGGTTATAAATCAAACATCGTGCCTAAGAAGATAATAAATGTTGCAATCTATCAAGTTTTCATCTTATTTCATATTGTCCATCTATCAAAAGCTTAACAATAGAAATTGTCAATAAATCAATGAAAAACTGACTTAATCCGGCTTGATCCTGACCTAATCAACTGAAGAGGCTATTTGAGCGGAAGTGTCCGACATAATACAATTACACTAATTTTATTGTTAGAATTTCTCCATGCAAGAAACTAAGAGTGACTCAAGTGAATGCTGGGTAATATAGTAAATAATTTATATGATCATATATGCTTTGGACCATATACTAAAGCCTGTAATGATTCACTTGAATGTTACCACCCCCTTGCACATAGCTTCACTAAGCACACATCTTAGGACATTGCCGGTCAGAGCTTCGTGGTTTTGTTGCTTGGAATGTATTGTGGAATATTTAAGTTAGGTATCTTTCTCAATTTTTTTTTCTTTTCAGACAATGGCGAAGATATACGAGTCCTAAGCTATGAACATGGCCAGAAGTATGCTATGATATTTTCGCTGATAAAGTGAATATAGCCCGTGGCGGACATCTCATTGCCACCGTACTGATGTATCTATCAGATGTAGCGAAAGGTGGTGAGACTGTGTTCCCTCAAGCCGAGGTAAGTTGTCAAAACACAAACAAGAATAACTTTAATTTTAACACAGGGCAACAGTTGCTTATAAATTTACCAATCATGCTGCTTCAAAGGATTAAGAAATAAGTATGATGCGTCATTCTTTTCATTCTTTGGTTATCATTCTTTCCTTTCAACACTCCTTCCTTGTAAATCTGGCTAAAACTTTAGTTTCATGATATATTTATTAGGAAATGCCACATCTAGGAGGACATGTTAAGGATGAAGATTTGTCAGATTGTGCTCGTAAAGGAACTGCAGGTAAGCACAAAGATTAAAATTTGAGGGTGTTATTGCGTTTCAGAAGATTAAAATTTTGAGGGTGTTTACTCGTTGATCTAATCGTTCCATTTTGCTCTATTGTTAAAAAACCGTTAATATTTGAACCCAAAGAAAATGGAGTAAACAAATTTCAAATCACTTTATTTTTATATGTGTATATCTTAGAATATGAAGATGATAATGTGCGATCGGATCTTGAAAATTCACTCGGGAAATTGAGTTTTGAGTGCGTCATAGGAGGAAGTTGCCTCCTGTGTCAGCTTATTTACATTTCTCTAATATATATATATATATATATATATATATATATATATATATATTTCCAATCAAAAGATTCTATTTTGCCACTTGATTTCTTGTATAGCTCATCTAGACATCACCGTGCGATGTATAAACACTTGATTTTCTTTTTACTGCAAAAATTTGAATGGTACAGCTTGTCTAAAACAAATTAAAGCAAGATCATTTACAGTTGCACTAGTTGGGCAAACTAAATTAGTGAAAATTTCAACCAGTATACAACAATCCAGTGAGGCCGATTAACTGTGCCTGCAGAGACCAATATCGGCAGTGCTCCTGAACAGAGGATGAACATCTTCAACGAACACCTCGGCGTCCAGCATTTCAATATGAGGCCAAATCTGCACCGGAACGGAAACATATTAAACACAAAGCGCCAAACAAGAAAGAAGCACAAAAGAAAAAACTTGAAATAAGAAAGCACAAAAGAGAACACAGCTTAAAAACCCATGAAAAGCGGCAAACTAACGGTCACAAATCACTGATCGAACATAACTTCGTGCCAAAAGCAGCCAGTCACCAAAACCAATTCAAACAAATTAATCCAAAACCGGAACTACTGTAAGACACTGACACAAATAATCACTTCAATACCGATAAGTAACGATTAGATAAGCAATGTATCACTCTTGCGCTTCATTTAATTCAATAAAGAGGTATGGGGGGCTAGACTAACCTCAGTTGCATACTGCCTTGAGAAAGCCTTGACATAGCCCAAAGTGGTTAGGCACCACTGTTCTTGCTCTCCAATGGTGTAGCTATTACTCATCCTTTCACCATTTTCCTCACTGCAAATATTGCATAATTTAAAAATTAATCACACAGCAAGTTTTACAGGAAAATAAAAGCACAAACTGAGTATCCGGCTAACTTGCCTGTTGGTTTTTCCGTTCTCTTGGTCAACTTCCATTGACGGTGGCTCTTCAGCGTACGCGGCCATGCTGTCCGCTTGACCAGCCTTTAGATTGGGCAGTTTTCCATCTTCAGATACAGGAGGTAGTCGTTCCTTGAGCACACGTCCAAAGTTCTTGTATAGTGACAAAAACAGTGCCTGCAAGGCATCACTAATGTCAATCCATCTATAAAAATAAAAAACAAAAACACCTCTTGGGAAGATCGGAGTGCAAGTAGCTCAGGATGCCAGTGGTCAAACACTCTCAGCTAGCAAACTGCATAATGTGCCACGAAGTGGATAATCTACTGCATTCATTTTGATCACGGTGCTGCTTGAATGATTGGTGAGTCAGTTACACTCATTTTGATAAAAGTACTGAGTTCAGCAAAGTGAACAGTGTGCCATGAAATTGAATAATCAATAGCATTCATTTCATGAAAGTCTGTTAGGATAATCAATAGCATCCATTTTGATCAAGCAGTGTATGTGCGCACAAGCTATCACGCGGCTCCCAAGTCATGACTAGCTCCCACCTACTACCATGTGCCATCAATTTGGATAAAATTCCACATTTGTACCTACATGCCTTAAAAAGACTGTAGATGAAATTGTGTATTTTCTGAACTTTATACTCATGCATCAAGCAATTGTAAAATGGAAGGTTTTTGAAAAATACAAGTACATAACTACAGAGGCCTCATGACACATGAATTAGGGTTATCCCAGTGGATAGTCTTTTTCTGGTCATCATGATCTATATGAATTAAAACATTTATGCATTATAAGTCCATATAAACTTGTAACTCACATATTATGTGATCTCTTTGATTTTGAATTTTAAGTGTAAATGATCACATTCCGCTAAATAGCCATGCTCGCGAACACAAAAACATGCACAGATAACATTTTCTTGCAACAAAGTGCACAAAACTTCTCCATTGCTATTTGTTAGGAGATAGTCCCACATCGGCTGTGTGAAGGAAAATTCAATACTTTATATTAGAGTTGTGGCCTCTCTCTAACAGATACCTTTTGGGAGAACTGGATACTTACATGGTATCAGAGTAAGAGAAATCCTAACCCTAAAATTTATCATTTCAAAATCCACCTTCCTCAAAATTTTCCCTTCCTCTCCTCCTAAAATTTGCCAAAAAAAAAAAAAATGCTCACGTCCACTGTCAAATCCTCGAGAGCTCAACTAGCGTTCCAGGCCTACTACGCCTTTTGCGTCATTGGGGTGATCAAATCCATTGTGCCTTTTGCGTCATTGGAGGATTAACATCATCGAACATCACCCACACACACGACTAAGTGCGAGGCATGACTCTGATACCCTTGTTTAACTTGGGACATCATCCTAAAAGACTAGCCTTCTAGGTAGAGTTGTCAAAATCTTTAATACCAACCCAGGACCATCCCCATATCTAGCCGATGTGGGACTATTGTTCGACCCAAATCCCAACAATTAGTATCAAAGCTGGGTCACTCAGTTCTGACCGAGTGTGGGCCCTCCACCCTGTAGAAAACCCTGCGATTGCTCTATGTGCGGTGCGCATGACCAGGGTCCTGTAAGTTTAAGCCTCTTTGAGACTACAGGCAGGTGTTAGGAGATAGTCACACATCGGTTGTGTGAAGGAAGATTCAATGTTTTATATTAGAGTTGTGTTCTCTCGTTAACAAGGTACTTTTTGGGGATAACTGGATCCTAACACTATTAATGAGGCTAGTGGGGTCATATACAATATATAGAAATGGAATGACTTGCCAGTAAAGAAAATTCCTAATAGTAGCTAAAAAACCACATGGTGGAGCATTCATGGATTCCTTTCCTACACAGTTTCATCATCTCCCACAAAATTCCTAACATATGTGGATGAGAAAACACATGGATTTGGACAAATTTTAATCATTGATCAAGTGGTCCCATTTGTTCTGTTTCATATTTGCACCATTTATTTGATGCACAATGGACTGGACTCCAAATTGCATGATTTCTCATCCATAAACAATGTAGGGCATGGAGATCATAACAAATAGTAGAGGATCCACCCATTAGGCTGGTCCATCATAAGATATGCATAACCAGATATCTAGAACAATCATCAAAAGAAACCCAAAACTGTGTAATCATTCTAGAGCAAGAACCAAACACAATGTTTGACCAAAATGTAACCAAGACATAATCAAGACCCACATGTTGCTTTTAAGCACATATGGATTACTACTAATTTGTATTTGATGAGAACATCTGAGCTTTAATTTTTATTGTTTGTTCAGTGTATTTGTTTGTATTTTTTTGTGTATTTCTTGATGTATTTCAGTTGTGTAGTGGTGATAGTTATAGGCCATCATGTGTAGTAGTGGTGGTAGTTATAGGCCATCATGTGTAGTAGTTGTAGTAGTATGCCTACATATAAGCTATCATGTGTAATGGATGAAGGGATGCAATGAATGAAATTGAATTCTGGCTCTCTTCTTATGCCTGTGTCCCTCCCTTGTTTCCCCTCCCTTCTCTTTCTGGATGAAATAATGAAGAAATCTGAAATTTACTCTCTTACATGTTTAGTTCTACCTTCTTCTCTCTCTCTCTCTCTCTCTTCTCTCTCTCTCTCTCTCTCGCCCCCCCCTGGTTCTCTTCTTCTCTCCTGAGCTCTGGTTCTTTCTGATTTTGGTTTCCTCTCCTCTTCTTCTCCTCTTGTGTGTGTCCAACAAACACCACCAACACTAGTCCCTCCCCTCCTCCTCCCCTTGTTTGAGCTAGTCAGCCAAGCAGCAGCAGCAGCTTGCAACAGCAAATCACAACAGCGGCAACAAAAACTTGCAGCAAAGTTCGCAGCAGCAGCTAGCAACAACAGCATCAGCAGTTAGCAACAACAGTAGCAACCAGTAGCTTTACCAGCAGCAACGGCTGCCGCACAGCAGCAGTACCGGCTGCACTGCAACAGCACATCAGCAGTACTGCAGTGGCAGCAGCACTGCAGAAGCAGCGGCAACAGCAGCAGCAGCACATAGCAGCAGAACTGCAGCAATTGCAGCATAATTTCAATAGTAGCGGTAGCAGAAGTTGCAGAAAAAGCAGCAACAGAAGTTTCAACATCAGCGTCCAGCCTCTCTGCAGAGCGCAAATTACAGTAATACCATACCTGAACTTGACCAACACTTACATGTCTGAAGTTGAATTGGTTTCGCCTCTCTTGGAGTACGACAGCGAATTCTTTGTCTGTGAGTTTATTTCAACCAATGTTCTAAATGTCGGATGTCGGCCTAATGTCGGAAGGCAAAATGTAATATCGGATTGCGGATTTCGGGGAAATTTCGGGGATATTTGCCCAATTTCGGTGTCAATTTCGGAGGTCATTTACATTATATAGTATGGTCTTAAATGTCATAAATATCCTAAAACATCACATTTATGATATATAAAGGCATGAAAACAATCACATTTATGATATATAAAGGCATGAAAACAATATATATTTAAACCATCTTGTTTTGAATATACTTACCTGGACAACTTGTATTTAAGTTACGACTATGAATGAAACCTTCAAGTTGTAGCCAACCTACAAAATATAAACAATGAACATAGAATCAATATACACGCTAATATACAGAAATGATTAAAGCTATCTAAATAAACAATGAGAAAAAATACTTTCAAAAAAAATAAACAATAGAAAGCTATAATTCTAAGAAAGATCAAGTCCATGTTTCCACTTTCCAATAGTATAAAGTTCAAAAAACACAGTTACACATCAAAGATAGTTCTTAAACACATTTCAAAATCCAGCTCAAAGCAATAAATGTTCATAAGGTAAAAGTGACTCGAGTGATATCTCCTTCTCAATCCTCCGAAAACTCCGGCTCTGAGTCCTCTGAATCGATCACATCATTCCTTGTTAAATTAAGCTCCACCTCATGGCTCTCATCCTCTGATGATGACTCCGAACTGGATGATTCCATGTCTTCTTCGCGTTCATTATTTGATGGGCCCCCGCTTTTTGCTTTTCTCTTAAAAGTCTTCAACTTTGTTCTTGAACTCTTTCTTTTCTTTATAGTAGCTCCCGAGGATTTTCCAACTTGCCTCCAAGTTAATCCTTCTCCGGGAAAGACCTCATCATCGCTTTCTGAAGCGGGAGCTCCATTTGTTTTTGGAGGCACCAACCAATCGGTGACTCTTTCCTCATCATCAATAGCTGCCAATGGATCTCTATTAATCGATGATGTTTTGCTCTTGATTTTTGCATTGAACTTGACAAAGACTAAGTTATGCAATTTCTTGTGACTTAGTCTATTCCTCTTTTTTGTATGGACCTAAAAAAGAAAATCATTAAACAAATTAATAATGCACAAAAATTTAGACTTCTAAAAGAAATTCTTAGTCCAAAAAATGATAGTTTTTATACCGTCTCAAAGGTGCTCCAATTTCTCTCACACCCGGACGAGCTGGTTGTCAAGTTTAAGACTCTCATTGCCATTTCTCTCAACTCGGGAGCATCAGTCCCATGCATCATCCACCAATTAGCTAATCAATTGAAAGTTATAAAAAAGTCATCAATAAATTAAGCTTTATAATTTTTTCATTAAATTTAATAACAAATATATCAAGCAATGTACCTGGATTAAGGTTAGGATTTTCTGCTCCTTTTTTTGCCCAGTCTCTCCCAAAAGAACCTTTTTGATATTGATACAAAGACAACTGGTCAGTTATCTTGTTGAGAGTTTCGTGCCTTTCTGGGTAGAATCTATGCATGACCTCAACAAGCCCATCCATAAAGATGCCGGCTTTTTCAATCTCCAACTTCTTCTTGTAAAAAGTGTAGGGGTTCAAGTAGTGTCCCGCTCTATGCAAAGGCCCCTTAAGCTTATCATCCCATCTTTTGTCAATTATATTCCATATAGGAATATATTTCTTCTCTTTTGAGTCGAGATTTTTTCTAATGTCTTCCTTTGCTCTTTCCAGATCATCATAAAGAAATCTCATGGATGGTTTATCACCATCAACTCGTCGAAGCACTTTCACTAGTGGTGAAAAAAGTTTGAGAGCAAGATCCACATTGTCCCAAAATCTATTGGAACCAACAATATCAGCAACCTACGAATGTAAATAATAAATTGGTCAACAATCAAGATAAAATAATTTCTAATTATTATTCAAGAACTATAAAATTTATAAATTATACCTTCTTCCCCACATTCTTTTCGGAAAGAGGATGCTGCAACCATCTTTCACATGTAAACATTTCCTTTAACTCTTTTCTTTTCTCCCTCATAGAATTTAAGGAGAGGAATGCAGTGGCAAACCTAGTAGCCCCAGGCCTCAGAAGATCTCCCTTTGCTATATCTCTCATCAAGCTAAGGGTGATTGTGTGGCTGTAAATGAAAACTGACACGGATCTCCCATTCACAATAGCATTCCGAATAGGTTTGATCTTGGCAATGTCCCCTAGCATTAAATTCACCGTGTGTGCAGCACATGAAGTCCAAAAAATGCTAGGTCTCTTTAATTGCATAATATTTGCGGCAGCCATGTTGTTTGATGCATTGTCAGTCACAATTTGAACCACATTTTCTGGCCCTACATCTCTAATTGCTTTATCAACAAATTGAAAGATGTAATTTGCATCATGTTTTTCTGCTGAAGCATCCTCTGAATGCAAGAAAGCTGTTCCAGCTGGACAGTGGGCAACGATGTTCATCAAACTCCTATTCTTTCGATCCGACCAAGCGTCGGTCATTAGTGTGCAACCACTAACAATACAACTCTCTTTGAATGGTTTGAGATTGTTCTGTGTCTCCTCCACCTCCCTTTCGAGAACAGTCTCACTAAGCTCATAAGGTGAGGGTGCCTCCAACATTTCACCAAATCTTCCAAACCTATCAACATTTGCTGGAATGAGGGAAGAGTGGCGGTATTGAAGGGAATCCCAGCTTCATAAAACCATTTACCAATGTATCTAATGGTGTCTTCTCTTCTTTTCTTTCTTTGCTTGGAATCCATTGTTGTTTGCTTAGTTTTAGCGAACCCCGCCGTCAACTCTTCTGGAGTTCGCTGAGTAAATCTATCCATCGGTCCTTTTGCTTTAATGGAGACGGATCCGAATTTGGTCCTTTGAGATGAAGGATCATTTGGATCCTGATAATCATATTCATCCTCCCCAATGCGCACGTCATCAGCTAGAGCTTGGAAACCGGCCGCCTTAGCTTGCTTTTTTGCATCGGCTTCCTTCAACAGTTCGAGCACCTTCATCTTCACATCATCGGGGACTTTCAAACATGGTGCACAATTACCTTGCCGTCCCGCAAGATGTTGTTTCAAACGGCTTACTCCCCCTGACATAAATTGGTTGCAATATTTGCAACGCAATTGTTGTGTACTGATACCAACTCTTATCGCATGGTCCCAGCATGGATCTTTCAATTTAGATCCGCCTGTGACAGATTGTGCTTCACTAGATGCTGCGGAAGAAGACATTTTGATTTGCACTTCCTACCTTCAATAAGAACATTAAATACAATTAAACAATCAAAAGTGAACAAGATAATAAAAAATGCTTACTTCAAACTTTTAAATTAATTCTTAGTTATGATGGGTAGATGGTGTATTCTTTTTTATATTCTTATCTTATTTATTTAAGTATTTCTCTTTACATTTCTAAAATTAACTTTTCTAATCTTTTTATTCAGGTATTTCCGTATTGGTCATCATACATAATTGGTGCACGTGGATGTTATCGTATTGATGAAGTCAAGGCTCAAGCAAATAACAACGCCAAGCCAAGCAAATAACAATATTGCTAATTGTATTTTTAATCTTTATTTATGTAATTATGTGTTGTTGCAACTTGCAAATGAAATTAAAGTATTGTAGTAATTGTATCTTATTTTTTAAGATTATTGTAAATTTGTAATAGCTAGATTGATAATCAAACTATAATCAAAAAAACTATAATTAAAGTATTGTACTAATTGTTCTCTCTCTCACCCTCCAACCCTCCCTCTGCTCTCACGCTGAGAGTCGCCGCTCTCCCTCTCTGCTCTCTCTCACTCGCAGCTCTCTCTCTCTCTCTGTCTCGCTCTCGCTCTCTGATCTCTCCCTCTCTGCAGAGAGGGAGATCTCCCTCTCTGCAGAGAGGGAGAGACAGAGAGCGAGAGCGAGACAGAGAGAGAGAGCGGCGAGTGAGAGAGAGCAGAGAGGGAGAGCGGCGCTGGCATTTAACCACCTAACAATGTATCCCTATGAGTCTATGACACACAACAAAATAGCCAACCTGCTGGCAGCCAGGCAAAGATAGTCGACTAACCAGCATTTCAAGTCGACTAGGACAACATCCAGAAAACATCCCACTCTCTGGAAATCCATGTTAGTCGACTTGCATCTCGATCAGTCGACTAATTGTAAAATTAGTCGACTCATCCAAAAAATCAAGTCGACTGGAAAGAAAAAACAGGAACCTGCACCCGTCTCTGTATCAGCACTAGTCGACTCATCCCAAAAATGTAGTCGACCATGCGAGCTCCAAGTCGACTGGGAAACTAATTAGTCGGCTAACTATTGCTGGCACCCCTGCTGTTCTGGCAATGCCGCTCTCCCTCTCTGCTCTCTCTCACTCGCCGCTCTCTCTCTCTGTCTCGCTCTCGCTCTCTATCTCTCCCTCTCTGCTGAGAGGGAGATCTCCCTCTCAGCAGAGAGGGAGAGACAGAGAGCGAGAGCGAGACAGAGAGAGAGAGCGGCGAGTGAGAGAGAGCAGAGAGGGAGAGCGGCGATTGAGAGTGTGAGAGCAGAGGGATGGTTGGAGGGTGAGAGAGATCGAGAGAGCAGGCTGCGAGCCTGCGATTGAGCGCTCAGAAGCAAAAAAAAAAATTAACAGCGATCGAGTGAGAGATTGAGAGAGAGAGAACCTTCGAGGCTTGGCTTGGATGAAGTAGGAAGCTCGCCGACGAGGATCTGGGCTTCCGCCGCCGTCACGCCGTGGAGAGCTGCTGCTGCGATTGATCGCCTTCTTTTTCTCTGGACGAAGGCGAATCGTGCGCGGGGAGAGAGAGAGATCGAAATGAGAGGGGGAGAATTAGGGCATGATTAAGGGGGGGGTTAATGGGTTTCGGTCTGGGCCGTAAAGCCCAATGGTGGGTTTTACCCGACCCAGAAGCAAAAAAAAATCCATTTCAATGTCGGCCGACACGGAGTCGGCCGACATTTCCGAAATCGGCCGAAATGTCGGCCGATTTTTGTCAATTTCGAAATTCGAAATTTAAATTGAATGTCGTGTCGGCCACTCCTTGAAACCGAAATTTCGGCCGAAATTTCGAAATTTCGGCCGACATTTGGAACACTGATTTCAACGCAATCTAATTATTAGTTGAGCTACACATCAGTGAATTCATCTCTAAGGTATTATCTCTATCTCATATTGTCCACCATATCGTAAGATGTGTGATTATACAAATCTTGTGATTGCTCATCTTTGATATTGAGATTAGAACTTGTTATGCATGATATAACTATTGTAATTAGATTTCATTGATATTAGAAATGTTCAAACCAAGCATGCAATACTTTGTTTAAACCCATCTGTTTGACATTGCTAGTTTTAAATTGCTTTCCAGCCGAAGATCTTTGTATTTGGTGAACGTGGCGAGTTCGATTACATCACTGATTCCTTATATGACGCGCACACACCGTTTCATATCAGTATTACCACAAAAACAAGAAGCTCATAATCCAAATATTACCTTGTTTTCTTCAAGAGCTCGAGCAAACAGAACCTCCTTAGCTTCTAATGATTCCTTTAAGGATCTCTCTTCATCTTTTGCTTTTGCAGCATATCCTTTAAGCCTCTTTAACCTCCCCGAATTTTCAGCTTGCACGGGTTGGCCATCAACTACTTCAAATTTAGACTCAGCAGCCTCGAACTCTTTCTGAGCTTTGATTGTAGCTTCCTCAGCTATTGAATTGCTTTTTTCAAGTGACACAATCTCCTTTCTGAGGTCTGTGATACGATTGTAGGTCTTGTTGATCGCATTTCTAAGGATCTACAATAACAGAGGAGAACTAAGATTAATTGATTTCTCAAAGCATGCAAGCAAGCAACAGTACACACATAAATGGGCATTGAGATTATAGCCTGTCCATCTCAAAAGATCAATTAGCTTACTTATATGATAGTAAATAGTTCAAAGATCCATGATACTTGAAGCAATTTCATAATCCAAGACAACACATTCCTCCTATCAACAAATCCCCAAAGGCATTCAATGGGAAATAACTAACACCTATACTCATTAAAAGTAACATATTCTCGATGTAATGTTTGAATGTAAAAAACACTTTAAGACAGTAGAAAAGTGTACATGTACCTAATTTAATTAATATTAAATATATATGAAAAACTTCATTCACTAGTGGTTGTGTTGGAACAAGAGTTAGTTATTCACTGCCATTCATATTATTGAAACATAGCACATTCATTCATCCTGTTCATCATCATCATCATACAAGCCTTTTCCTTTTAAAATCAAGGTCTGCCATGGAGATTCAAGTCAAGAAATTACATAAAATAATCAAATATTTATAGATAGCTGCCAACATTTTGTGCCAAATTCCTGGCAAAGGAAACTATGGCAGTAAAGAACACTGCCATAAAAAACCTAGAAGATCAGTTGAGCTAGTGACATCTACCTTTTTGGTCATGTAATTTAAGCCACCACGAATCCTCTATATTCCACTAGACTAGTAGAACTATCTGGGATTAAGAAGAAAGATGATGATTTGCGATAGGGAATTACAATCATCTCTAAGAGCCAAAATAAGCCAACCAAACTGGAATAACATTCCCCTGAAGCAAAATGTACTGAATACAGAACTTTATCAACTATCAGATAACAGGAGAATGCTATATACAAGCAGATAATTTGAATAAAGACCAAGTCACAAAATTAAGATATTGATTTCATAAAACTCATAGGCTCAACAATTCAGAAGTTTTGCTCATTGGTTAGGACATATCCATAGTTGAAAGGATAAAGGGAGTAGAAATTTTAATTATCAAAATATTACTGTAATTAACAAAATGATTACACACATCATCTAGTGAATTCATCAAAAAGATCATAGTACTTCAAAATATATGGAATAACTTTTTGTTTGCTGACCAGGAAGATGATAGAAAGAATTATATATCCCTCCAACAATAATTAGCTGAATAGAGCAAGGGAAAATGGTACACAACATTTTCCTTTGTTTCATGGCTGAGGGCATGGATGCCTAGCAATTTCAGCAGACTACAAGATCAAGGTTGCTGAAAATTTGAGAGAAAATGAAAAAAACATGCACCAACTGCACTTTTCATTGCTAAGTCAACTTTCCAATCTGTGAAACATATTAATTCCATATTAGCTTTTCAGGTTACTAAATTCTTTAGCAAGCAAAATATCGAGAAAACAAATCTTCTTTTGCATTGGAAAAAAACACTTCTACTATACTTTTCCTATTCTAAGATTGCCACATTGCCAAAAAAGCAAATGTAGCATGACACAAAGCATTAATTAAAGAAGGAAAGTAAGGTATATCTCATGGGAAAATCAGGAGCCTTGAGAAACATTATATCCTCTTCAAGACTTGTCCTGGCTTTTAGACATACACTAAATAGCAATTATCACAATTTCAGATTTCCACAGACTTTCTTATACCAGACAATTGAATTATAGATTATATAACTTGGAAAAAATCAGCTGGCAAATTTTAAATGCAAGATCCTACAGGATTTCAAAGCAGGAGCATACCTCCCATGGGCGATCCGAAAGATGGAATTGATCAATGTTGGATGGAGAAAAGACCCAAGTGACAATGGCCAAATTCGATTTGAGTCAGAAACCCATCATTCGGTCAATGGTTGTAGCTGTCATCTGAGTGTTGTTCTTCCAATAGGAGCTAACTTCCTCTATCAGAAGAATTTGGCTATCATGATCAGGACAAAGTTTGGCAATGATTTGAACATATCTCTCCAAAACGGTAATTAAGTGAGTGAAACTTTTTGATCCAATGTCCAAAAGAGTCTGGATTACAACTTCAACTGCAGCTTTGAAGCCATGTGTCGGAACGATACTTTCTTCTGTCCATGAAATAAGCTGTTGCACGCTCTTTCTTGCCCTCACCATGCTGCTAAATTCTGCTGAAAGTGAGTGAAATTCTGTGTTTTCACCACCCTCGTCGCTACTGTATTTGAAGTTAGTTCCACCCTTTGGAGGAAGCAACTCCAATTCTGGGGCATTTTCAACGCTCTGGAGAGAAAGGAGAGGGGTGGGGTTAGAGCAAGTAAAATCACCATACATTTTTGAGATGACCATAATACAAGTTTCAATCAGAAATTCAAACCAGATTTCAGGGGAGCAAATACATGCAAGGCTCACACACAAATGTTATAGGAAGAATGCTCCTATCAGACTAGTTCTCACAATAATTTAGGTATGTAGATCAGGATGAACTGTGAGGATCATCCATGCAAGGCGCGCTGTGGAGTTCTCACAATTTTTTTATGAATGCTCTCATAGAAGGACCTCCCTATTGGTGAGCGGGTGTGTTTATGTTTATATGTATACAAATAATAATAGCACTAAATTGTGCCTTCCAAATCAACAATGGAATGGCAAGACTGCAAGAAAAAATAGCCATTTTATAGGGATCGCCTGAACAAACAATTCCAGAAATTAAATTTCTAGAACAATAGAAAGTGGGGGAAAACACACTGCTCTCCACTTAACCAGTCTATATCCTTTAGTTTATTTAGATTGTAATTAAATCTGCATCATTGCTTTTAACCATCACTGCGGTGATTTTTCTTATGACATCCTTTATTACCATAAATTTTCACTTCTAGAATATGTGACTGCAGGTAATACTCATGTAAAAGAACATGTGATTCCTTGAGCTAATCAATTGGTTTTTTTTCTGGTTATTCTAGGATTTAGAAGGTTCACATATTTATATTTTCGAGGATACACCTTCACAACTCAATTCAAGAGAACCAATAAGCAGATTCTTGTGGCATCATTTATTACCATAAATTTTTAGTTTCCTTTTAGAATATGTGACTCCAGGTAATACTTGTGCAAAAGAACAAGTGAATCCTTGAGCTAATCAACTGATTCTTTGTGATTTTTTTTTTTGTTATTCTAGGACTCAAAGGTTGGCATTTTATATTTCTGAGGATACGCCTTCACAACTCAATTCAAGAGAACCAATAAGCATATTCTATCAATTACTGTGTCACCTCTCATTTGTTGTGACTTGAAGATTCTATACTTTTATTTTGTAGGGATACACCCTCCAAGAAGATCATTCAGTTGCACCAATATGCATGTGTCATCAATTGGTGTGAATCTACACCTCTTATTTATACTCCATAGACTCCAGATTCTTCAAAAAGGATCAGAACAACGTTTAAGATAAAACACGATTCTGATATGTATCGTTAATATTGTCTTGGGTTTTGGTCTACGCAAGACGATGTCGACCCGATGCCAAAACAGACAAACCGATAGTGGAGAAAAATTGCTTCAGTTTGAGTTTCTTTCCCTAAAATTTTAGAAGAAAAAAGAAGATGAATTGCAGCCGATCTACTTATCTCACACCCGACAACTCCCGCCACCCTGACAACTCGTGTGCATCTAATCATTCCTTTTCAGGGTCCATTGCACTTTGTCTCTCTATTATCCTGTCTCTCAAAACTCTGAGATTATAGTGAATTCAAGCTGGAATCAGAAGCTTCTAACTATAAATTAAAACCAGTGTCAGTGCTTTCAGTTCATTCAACTCATCTACTGAGGGATTTTCTAACAGAACCTCTGAAAGTGAAAAAAAAAGGATCTATAATGGTCTATGTCTACCAGTAATAGTAATACAAAATAAACGGACAGATGAATTGTACATCTGCATGAAGTATATGACCCATATATAATGCTGAATTCAAATAAATTTTGGAAATGCAATGTTCAGGATAAACACACTATATCAAAAAATCGATGGTTTTAAATAGATCAAGATCAATTAAATGCATAGTTTACAGAGAAGACAAGAGATGATACCGTTGTTGGGTCTGGAGCATGCCAAGAACACAAACCCTAGATCACAAACACACACACACACACACACACACACAAAGAGAAGGATACCAAGATTTACGAGGTTCAGCAAGATGCTTACATCCCCGGGGCAGAAGAGAGAGATCTATTGATGATTTACACAAGATTACAAAAGGATTACAATTGGTTCTCACAAGAACACACTCAGAAAAATCCTTTTACCTAAAATGGGTTCACATCCTCTATTTATAGGGAGAAGAAGAAACCCCCAAAACAGTTTCAGGTCAGGTCCAGAAACATTTCTGACCCGACTGTCGGCCGACCCAAGTGTGCGGTCGATCGCCCGGCAGACCGTTCAGTGCCCTCTGTCATTGCAGGATTTACTGAAAATGTCGGTCGACTGACCCAACTGGGTTCCTCTTTCTCGTGCAACATCGTTTGACCGAGCGGTCGACCGATCCAAGCCTTGTGCATGTCGGTCGACCGCCAGGTTGACCGAAGTCCTGTCATAGAGTTTAAAAAACTCTATCTCCTATTTTCCTCTCTCTCTCTCTCTCTCTCTCTCTCTCTCTCTCTCTCTCTCTCTCTCTACAACCGCATCACATAGATTTGCTATGGTTTATAAGATATCAGGTTCAAACAATGCAAGTACCAGTGGCACAAAGAAGAATACAAGAGCAGGTATAGCTGGTGAAGTTACTCTTTAGCATTCTAAAAACATTTTGTTATGCCATTGCACCATATAGCTTCTAGGTCGAAATAATGTGCTGTCAATTACATCTAATATTACACATGAAGATACTGTATGGACAAACAGAATTTTCTTACATATTTAATATCGATATATTACCTGCTTAATTCTATCCCAGTAAGATAACCAAATTTCTCTTTCTAATGCTTCTTGAACAAAAACACGTGAGGAGCCCATTTTGGAAGGTCTTTGACATAAGCCCACTCTCCCCATGGCCAAATGTATTGAAAATTTGATCTGGAACAACGTGAGAACTACAAATGATTAAATATCTCGATCTAGTATGTATCATTAAACAATAAACGATTCCAAGGAATCCCAAACAAATTCACTGACTTGAAATTTACGTCTAAGGCAATCCATACTAACTGTACTTTATCAAGTTGCCAGGGTTATATTATATAAAACAGAAAAGGAAAATGTAGAGAGCACTCAAATGTTAAAATGACAAGGGGGACATATGGATGATTTGCTTCTAGCCTCTCATATGAATTAAAAGCTATAATCATGTGTCTTTACTAAAGTACAAGGCATAAGTTCCTCTTTGATCTAACAGAGCAATCGTTTGACAAGCTATCACAATATTTACGTTCTTATTTTGCATTTTGGACCAGTTTCCTCAGGCTTTGAAAAATTGGTCCCTTAGCTCTGTTTGATCTCAGGCTGTAATGCCTGAGGCGAGGAGGGACTTTTAGCACTCCCAATCAATAACGCTTATCTGCGGAGTTTCACAATTTCTCACTCAAGACTCCAGCTATGATAAATTTTAAGTTCACAGGAACTATCATATATCAGATACCTTGACCTTTCTAGAACAAATCCCTTGTTGGACTCTTTTGCTTTTACAAGGGTTGTGACACAGGAAATCAAACCTACAGCGCAAAACAAAAATTGAGAATAATTACCAAAATAATGAATGTTAATATAAATCCTAAGAGTGATTGAAACATTTGATAGTTTAAGCTACTGTAATTCAGCTATCAAATATCAATAAGTTGATTGAATATTTCACGATAATTTGAAGGAATGCATCAATATTAGTGAAAGTGAAAAGAGAGAGTTTTAAACGTATAACTGATGAACTCTTATTAATAATAGATAATAGTTCTTATGTACAGTCTTGTAGATTTGACACCATTATCATTATAAATGAGAAGCTAAAATTTCCCAGAAAATTTAATGAACTGGATTTACTTTTATCTGAGTAATGATGGAAGATCCCAAGTTTATGTAAAAGCTACAGAATGAGATATGACACCAACAAAAAGTGCGCTGGAGGTGAGGAGATGCAACAAAGATTAGTTAAAATCAGACTTACAAGTGGTGAGAAAACCACAATATGAGCCTTGTGCGGCACTCCATATCCATGTCAGCAATTCTGTCAAACAGTGCACGGACTGCTCCTACCACCACAGAAGGGTATGCCCCAGGAAGTGCCCACGGAAATAAAAAAGTCAGTACTATTTTGAATGTAGACATTTTACTCTCCAAGAGTTGCACTTGTTCTAGTGGTGCAGGGAAATTTCATCAAATTATCACCTGTGCCCTGTATTAACTAGCCGTTTATTTTTCAACCAATAGCTAAACGAGCAAGAAATCTTTTTTTTAAATTATCCACACATGTTTGTTATTATATATTTTGTCCATATAGATTGAGATGAAAGGTGGATTCTCATTCAGGTGGCCCAACAAACCTCACATGTGGGAGAAACGTGATCATCCTCATTTTGGATATCTCCGGTCGTATGATCACATAATTGTCCATAAACCCCACTTGTGTGTGCTAATGTGTGTTCATGAGTGTGTGTGTGTGTGTGTGTTTGTGTGTGTGTGTGCGCGCGCGCGCTAATGGTAATAAATTTATACAAGTGACTCAGATCAACCAGATCAACTAAAGAAAGATACATGTATGCATCATTCTCACCAATTCTCATACTGCATTACATTAACAGCCAATCATGGAACTTCGACAATTTCATACAGCAAAAAGAAGCAATTCAATTATCACTTGCATAACATAACAACTCACAGGCAACAGTGAGCTTTAACCATACAGAAAAAAGTTGACATCTATCAATAAACTAACTTTTTACTTAATTAGTACCATGACAAGCAAAGATATAATAATATATATACCATTCTTTGAAAGATGATAAGCACAGAATTACCTTGCAAAGATCTTATCACCAATGTGTACTATAATGGCTTAAATGGTGTTTGGGGTAATAATAGCTGCTGCAATAAAAAAAATGTTAAAAAAAATTTCATTAGATAACTCCACGTATAGCGTATTTGAAAATGAATAACATAAAAAACAAGACAATCGATGAGGTCAGGAACCAAAAAAATATATCCATATCAAATCACGTAAGAGAACTCATCAAAGAAGATAAACACAACTCATATATGCGGTAAGAACATTATTTTCGTGCAATATATGTCTACAGGAGCAGCATTCTTATGTGTTTTCAGGTGCAGAATACAATATGAACTTTGTTTGATGGTGAAGAAATATGATAATAATGAAGGACTAGGCCAAGTTGAATCAGATTTCCTTCCCTCAGGGACTATTATGCATTTGCAATGTTCCTCAAGTAGGTTCTCCAAGATACTATTATATTTTGAAATTATTCTCCTAAACTGACTCCTGGATTTTCTACTGTATAATAAGGTTATTTGAATCACTTGAATGGTGACAGGTTAATCAAAGGACCAACCCAAGAAAGTAAATTCAAGAATTATAACCCTCTGAGAAAGATGCAGAAACGAATAAAACAAATAAATAAAGAGATCCTAGTTGACAGGACAAAGAACAGTAAAAACTGCCTGTTTAGGAGCTAAAGCTGAATAAATAAACATAATCCAGATAAGAAAACCCCAAATTACACCGAGCACATAACCAAGGCCAGAAACCAAACTTCTTCAATCTGAGTTTATGATGTAGGATACTGCTCCCCATTAAAAACTACTTGTGTCCATTTGAGTCCATAACTACACACCCATCCATGTCAGACTCAGACACCTGTTCAAAAACTTATAAACTCTACCACCTTCACTCACAGCATAAAACAATAGTAACACCAACTCGTTCACATATACGTATCAAATTATGAACTTCCCAAGGCAAGACCTGGTGAGAACTAAAAAAAATACTAATTCTTTTTCTCAATTATTTTATGCTTTAAAGTTCATCCATGTAATAAACACCCACTTTTCTGCGTTACATATGCACATTAGCAAGCACATGTATGGCTGTGTCACACTGTCTGGATTTGGACAACTTCCATATTCAAAAAACTGGACACCGACTATTTGGGACCACATGGAGCAGAACTAAAAGAAAGCCTAAGTTAGCAATTGCTTAAGCCAAAATGAAAAGCCATCAATCTGCCAGTGGCCTAAAATGGCAATTTCAAGTTTAAAATTTCCATTAAAATGCTTGAATTTTTTTTTTATTGACTAATTTGAGAGGTAAAGCTAATCCAGCTTTACTCCTTTAAAAAAAAAAATATTCTTGTGTGACCGTGACCATTCAATGGTGTAACCTGCGTTATGTTTTCATTCAAACATATTAGTGTGATCACTGATTGGAATTTGGAAGCTACTAGTGCCATGAGGAGCAGTATAACAATGAGAGGAATAGCACTACACACCTGTGAAAATATTGTCTCTGCCATCAGATAGTCATAGCTAAAGGGTACAGGAAGACCAACCATGAAAGAAGCACATTCCTTACGGCTATCTTTGCAAGAAATAGATGAATAAAAAGCTTAAATAAGTAAATCAAGGAGAGAAAATTAGCAAATTAAAATAAAAAATGAACTGCGCTAAATAAATAAAAGGTTAGCAACTATGCAGCATCAGAATGCTATGTCAAAGGGAGGTTTAGAGAAACCTGTATCCCATAGAACATAATGTTCGATCGAGATAAAATTCAGTTTTTCCAGCAACAGCTGTAAAGAAACAATGCTGGCACATTTACTGACAATTGGGAAGAAAAAAGAGAGAGGAGGTGACTCCAGTGTGTTTTGCGAGCCCAGGGAAAACCATTGGCCTTCAATTAACATCGAGACTAGACTCCACTGGGACAATTCAATTGTGCATAAACTGTGTAAACTCCCACTCTCAGTCCAATCCTTGGACTGATCTGGGCTGCCAACAGCCCACCAACTCTGCAATAGATTTACTGCTTTGACTGGTAACCAGTTGTGAACAAATCAAGTCAAAAATTTGGACTGATTTGGGCTGCCAACATATCCAAAATAACACAATGTGAAAGGAAAGCATCGCTTCCTTCAGAACAGCCACGTGTTCCCTTCAACAAAACCGGTCATAATAAAATGTAAAGTCCCTCAAGACCCAGTCACCCAGTATCCATACAACAGTTTCCTCTCATCCATACATATCTGATAGACATTAACTTCTTTTTAAACCTTAGGTACTCAATTTAAAAATTCTGCAACATGTTAATCTCACATTAAAGTGGACCACTAACCTTTGTTGGTTAATTGGATTCCATAATTAAGGTTTACTGATATTTATGTATGCCCAAAATATATAAAGTTGCACTTATGCATATTTTGTAATCATGTGGGATATAAAGGGCCATGATGGGTGGTTTTATCACATATGATTATTTTACAATATAGTTATTTGCAAATAACGGTTTCTTGCATAATAGACCCTCTTCTCTCCTCTTGCAAATATACAAAATCTTTCCCTTGTTGAGAAATCCATCAGTGAAAAGAATTTGGGTTTTGTGGAAGGAAAAAGAGACAGAGAGAAGAAGGGTCTTAATTAGGGTTTGCAAGAAAGTAAAGTGCCTTTACAGATTGGAATTTGCAAGGATCACAAAAGGAGATCTTCATCTTCATCACTCATTCTAATGGCTTCCGGTATGTATATGCATTTAATTTATATATGTTCATATTCTTGAGATGCATTTGATTCTAGATCCATGGACAATTTAATCTTCATGAAATTCTGAAGATATGATTTTAATTCTTACATTTGGTATCAGAGCCGTGTTTGAGAATCAATACATCTCAGAATTATGATTATGGATTAATTAGGGTTTTTATGATTAATAGTTTCATGAAGAATTTTTTGATCATTTAATTCAGATTTAAGATTATATATATTCATGATTCTATTAAGATCCTATATCCCACAAATTGTTTATTATCTGGGATCTAATCAGGATTAAAAGCCCTAATTTTCCCTAATTTTTCCCTAATTTTCCCTAACATTTTGGCATAAGTCGATTTCTGGAACTGTAAATCTATAACTGTTTCGTGGACTATTAGTCGACTATAAGTTTCGGGCAAGTCGACTAATAGTCTTTCCAGAAAACTTCTTAACTCTCTGTTTGCAACAGGAGTCGACTAGAAATTTTGTGTAGTCGACTAATAAAAGGTATAGTCGACTTATTCACTTGCTATAGTCGACTAACAGATTGACCCGAAAGTTGGTGATTCTCTGTTTGTCTGTTAGTCGACTAACCTTTCTGCATGGAGTCGACTTGCTTTGACTATAGTCGACTAACCTCTAATTTATAGTCGACTTGACTTGACCCTAGTCGACTGGGTCTTCCACTATAGTCGACTTATATTGTTCCAAGTCGACTAGTAATTTCTTGACCAGTCGACTAATGTTGGTCTAATTTCAATCATAAATGTATGTTACACATTTAAGTTATTGTGTTAATATTGATTGATGTTGGTCATGTAATGAATTGAAGTATTATAGTATTACTCAAATAAAAGATTAGAGAATATTGTTGGTTAGTTTTGTATTCATACGGTTTATTGATTTAGTAGTTGCCAAAATGACCTATGTTAGTAAGCCTTATGAATATACAACTACATAAAAGACTTGTCAATGAGGGTGACATTAAAGACAATAATATTCTCGATGGCGGTTATAGTTAGGAGATTGGGACTGGCCCAAAGGAAAGTCTCTTTCAAATAATTATGAACCGGGGTAGGGTAGTGTAATTTATGTAACTTAGTGGTGTAGAATTGGATACCCAAAGGTAACATGACTTACTATCTAAGTGACATAAATTATATTAGACCTACATAGGTGATAAAAGAATCTCACCTGAAGAGTGAACACTAGATATGCTTAGGTTTCGCCCAAAGGAGAAATCAAAGTGATATCAATAGTTCATCTTCATTAAAATTTAAAATTTTGTATTGATTCGAGGCCTTAATGTGAGCTATGTCCTATTTTGTTTCAGTGAACGTTCCCACTTCCCTTCACACTCATGCAACTAGCATTCCAGCCCTGGATGGTACAAACTTCTCTGAGTGGTTTGAACATGTCCAATTCACACTGGGTGTACTGGACCTTGACATGGCTCTTTTAGTAGAGAAACCTGATGAAGTGACTGATGAAAGCACAGCAGACCAGGTTAGCCATGCCAAAGCCTGGGAAAGGTCGAATAGACTCAGTCTCATGTTCATCAAGATGACCATTGCCAATAACATCAAGACTTCACTCCCACATACTACTAGTGCATCTGAACTTTTAACTGCTGTTAAAGACCGATTTAAGTCTGCAGATAAGTCATTAGCTGGCACCCTTATGGCTGAACTGACTACCATGAAATATGATGGTAGTAGAGGAGTTCAACAACACATTCTTAATATGACTGATAAGGCTGCCAAGTTAGGATCACTGGGAATGAAAGTGGATGAATCCTTCTTAGTACAGTTCATCCTCAACTCACTTCCTCCTCAGTTCGGGCCATTCAAGATCCACTATAATACTCATAAGGATAAGTGGAATCTGAATGAGCTGACTGGTATGTGTGTACAAGAGGAAGTGAGACTGAGGCAAGAAGGGCATCACTCAGTATTGGCAGTATCTCAAGGAGCTATCCATAAGAAAGATAAATATGGAAGAGGTAAGAGGTTTCCACCAAAGAAATGGAATGAACCTGGGGAAAGTAGCCAGGGTCATGGAAAGACTTTCACTGTCAAATGCTACTTTTGTGGCAGAAAAGGACATGTGAAGAAGGACTGCAACAAGAGGAAAGCTTGGTTCGAAAAGAAAGGTATGAATCTTTCTTTTGTATGTTATGAATCAAATCTTGCTGAAGTTCCTTCTAATACTTGGTGGATTGACTCTGGAGCCACAACTCACATAACTAATTCAATGCAGGGATTCCTTACAACCCGAAAACCGAAGGAAAGTGAGAGATTTGTCTTTATGGGGAACCGTCTCAAAGTGGAGGTCGAGGCTGTTGGTACTTACCGACTACTCTTAGAGACGGGTCATCAGATGAATCTTGAGGACACTTTTTATGTACCTTCGATTTCTAGGAATTAATGTCATTATCCAAATTAGATGTTGTTGGATATTCTGTTTTATTCAGTTGTGGAAAACTCAGTTTAATGTATAATTCAATGTCGGTTGGACATGAAATTTTATGTGATGGTTTATATAAAATTTCATTGAATGATGAGTTTGCACAATTTCTTTTATCTCTGCATTCGAATGTTGGTATTAAACGTGGCTTAATTAATGAAAATTCCTCTATCTTGTGGCATAGACGACTGGGGCATATCTCCAGGGATAGAATTGAAAGACTAGTGAAGAATGGGATTTTGGATAACCTAGACTTCACTGATTTTGGTGTGTGTGGATTGCATAAAAGGAAAGCAAACCAAACACACCAAGAAAGGTGCCACAAGAAGTAAAGAGCTTCTTGAAATAATTCATACAGATATTTGCGGACCACTCTCCATTCCATGTTTTACGGGAGAGAGATACTTCATTACCTTTATAGATGATCTGTCACGTTATGGTTATGTGTATCTAATTCATGAAAAGTCTCAGGCTGTTGACATCCTTGAGGTGTTCATTACAGAAGTCGAGAGGCAATTAGATAGAAAAGTTAAAATCATAAGATCAGATCGAGGTGGTGAGTTTTATGGAAGATATGATGAGTCAGGACAACATCCTGGCCCATTTGCCAAATTTCTAGAAAAGCATGGTATTTGTGCTCAATACACAATGCCAGGTACGCCTCATCAGAATGGTGTTGCTGAAAGGCGAAACCGAACACTTATGGATATGGTTAGGAGCATGATGAGCTTCTCTAATGTACCTAATTCATTGTGAAATGAAGCCTTAAAGACTGCTATGTATATCTTGAACAGGGTTCCTAGTAAGGCAGTCCCAACAACTCCTTTCGAGTTGTGGACTGATAGGAAACCTAGTTTAAGACATTTACATGTTTGGGGTTGTCCAGCAGAGGCTAGAATATATAATCCACAAGAAAAGAAATTAGACTCAAGAACAATATCTGGGTATTTCATTGGTTATCCAGATAAGTCTAAGGGGTACAAATTTTATTGTCCTAACCATTGGGTATTTCATTGGTTATCCAGATAAGTCTAAGGGGTACAAATTTTATTGTCCTAACCATAGTACAAGAATTGTTGAAACTGGTAATGCCAGATTCCTTGAGAATGGCGAAATTAGTGGGAGTGATGAACCAAGAAAGGTGGATCTTGAGGTGGTAAGGGTAAATATCCCAATATCCTTTCCTTCAAGAGAAATTGTTGTCCCTCAGCTTGATCATCAAGCTGAGATACCAGAACAACATAATGATATTGGTTCACCACTTCATGAGGATATCGCCATTGAAAATATTGTAGAACCACCACAACCGGCAGCTTTGAGAAGATCTCAAAGGGAAAGAAGATCTGCCATTTCAGATGATTATGTGGTATATCTACAGGAATCTGATTTTGATATTGGGATTAATAAAGATCCAGTTTCATTTTCACAAGCCATAGAATGCAATGATTCTAGTAAATGGGTTGATGCTATGAATGAAGAGTTGAAATCTATGGACCAAAACAAAGTCTGGGATCTCGTCGAATTGCCTAATAACTGTAAGAAAGTCGGGTGTAAATGGGTCTTTAAGACCAAACGCGACTCCAAAGGCAATATCGAACGATATAAGGCCAGACTTGTGGCTAAAGGTTTCACTCAGAAAGAAGGCATTGATTATAGAGAAACCTTCTCTCCAATATCAAAGAAGGACTCTTTTAGAATCATTATGGCCCTAGTAGCTCATTATGATTTGGAGTTACATCAAATGGATGTGAAAACAGCTTTTCTGAATGGAGATTTGGATGAGGAAATTTACATGGAGCAACCTGAAGGGTTCGCAAAGAAAGGAAAAGAACACTTGTCTTGCAAATTAAAAAAATCCATATACGGACTTAAACAAGCTTCCAGGCAATGGTATATAAAGTTTAATGATACCATTACCTCTTTTGGATTTACAGAAAACACTGTTGATCAGTGTATATATCTAAAGATCAGTGGGAGCAAGTTTATATTTTTGGTTCTGTATGTGGATGATATCTTGTTAGCCAGTAGTGATATTGGTTTACTGTATGAAACTAAAAGCTATCTTACCAAGAATTTTCAGATGGTTGATATGGGTGAGGCAACTTATGTTATTGGCATAGAGATCTTCAGGGATAGATCTCGAGGATTGCTAGGATTGTCTCAGAAAGGTTATATCAATCGAGTCTTGGAAAGATTTCATATGGAATTATGTTCAGTCAGTTGTGCACCCATTCAGAAGGGTGACAAATTAAGTGGGAGCCAGTGTCCTAGAAATGACTTAGAAAAGGGTCAAATGCAGAAAGTTCCGTATGCGTCAGCTGTTGGGAGCTTGATGTATGCACATACTTGTACCAGGCCAGATATCAGTTTTGCTGTTGGGATGTTAGGAAGATACCAGAGCAATCCAGGAATGGAGCACTGGAAATTGGCAAAGAAAGTAATGCGGTATCTTCAGGGAACGAAGGACCATATGCTCACATATAGGAGATCAGATCAGTTGGAAGTGATCGGCTATTCGGACTCAGATTTTGCTGGTTGCCCAGATAGCAGGAAGTCTACTTCAGGCTTCATTTTATTGCTAGAAGGTGGGGCAATCTCGTGGAAGAGTGTAAAGCAGTCTATCACTGCTTCATCCACGATGGAGGCTGAGTTCATAGCATGTTTTGAGGCCACGAATCATGCATTATGGTTACGGAATTTTATCTCAGCACTTGGTGTAGTTGATTCTATTGCCAGGCCGCTGAAGATATTTTGTGATAATACAGCAGCCGTTTTCTTCTCTAAGAATGGAAAGTACTCTAATGGTTCCAGACACATGGAACTTAAGTACTTGGTGGTTAGAGAAAGAGTTCAGAAACAGAAGGTGTCAATTGAAAGTATAAGTACCACTTTAATGGTTGCTGATCCAATGACCAAGGGATTGCCTCCAAAGACATTCAAGGAACATGTTGTTAGAATGGGTCTTTTGAGCAATCTGTAAATGTATGTTTTGGTACTTGTATATTGACAATATTGCGCAAAATAAAAGTGTGTTTCTGTATTTCCTGTTATCCAATTATGTGTGCACATATTATGTATGGATGTTTGTTAAACAGGAAATGTCTTAACAAGACAATTACAGGGGTCATTTTGGTTATGGACTAAATTAGTAAGGGTTATCAATGTTGTGGTACGTAGAAGGGAGTATGACATAGATGTTGTATAACCGCTATGACTCGCATTGGTGGTCCAAGCTAATTGCAGTATTACAGTATTTCATGATTTGGGCTTATCAGTTGTTGTTTTTTTAAAAATTCGTGATCACGTGTCAAGGTTTTTCAGTATGGAATCCAATAGAGTCAAATGTTTTCAAAAAATGAGTCCTTTCTTTTCTTTGTTTTCTAAAATTTTAACATAATCGGCTAGTGGTCCAAGTGGGAGAATGTTAATCTCACATTAAAGTGGACCACTAACCTTTGTTGGTTAATTGGATTCCATAATTAAGGTTTACTGATATTTATGTATGCCCAAAATATATAAAGTTGCACTTATGCATATTTTGTAATCATGTGGGATATAAAGGGCCATGATGGGTGGTTTTATTACATATGATTATTTTGCAATATAGTTATTTGCAAATAACGGTTTCTTGCATAATAGACCCTCTTCTCTCCTCTTGCAAATATACAAAATCTTTCCCTTGTTGAGAAATCCATCAGTGAAAAGAATTTGGGTTTTGTGGAAGGAAAAAGAGACAGAGAGAAGAAGGGTCTTAATTAGGGTTTGCAAGAAAGTAAAGTGCCTTTACAGATTGGAATTTGCAAGGATCACAAAAGGAGATCTTCATCTTCATCACTCATTCTAATGGCTTCCGGTATGTATATGCATTTAATTTATATATGTTCATATTCTTGAGATGCATTTGATTCTAGATCCATGGACAATTTAATCTTCATGAAATTCTGAAGATATGATTTTAATTCTTACATATCTATGAAACTAATGCAATCTATGTATTTAACTACGTCAGACAAGAGAACACTGCAATGGTAAGCAGATAAAAAAACACTATCATAAGCCCACAGGAAGTCATATAAAAAAAAGATTTATATGCAACAAGATCATATTACATTTGTTGCAAAAGTTTAATAACTGCAAAGAAATATCTAAACCAGTAAAGGCTCTTTTAACAACAGCAAAGAAATATCCAGAGTCACATGTATCCTGGAGTACAGTGATAAAAATAATAATAATGTCTCAATGTATAAGTGAAATTTACTAACCATCCATTGAAGAAAAGAAGCACGTCCAGCAAATATTCTTCTACAACAAAACGATCTATAGGCTGCATATTCTGAAATTTATACCATTAAGTGTTAGCAGCATTAAAAGAAAATTCAGATTAATTAGGAAATGTGAGGAAAGGAAATCTCTTAATTGCAAATGATGCTAAGCAACAAAAAATACAAACAGAAAGGTGACGTTCTATCAAAAAAACAATACATGAAATACAAAGCAATTAGAAAACAATGCACCATCAATTATTATGATTAGCATAATCACTTCTGATGGTATTAAATATCCATCAAGTAAAAAACTTCCCAATGAAAGGGAAAAAAACATAAAGCCAGTGAAGAAAGGGGCTAAAACTATAGCAGCTTCACAAGACAGAACCGAAACCGTACAAAAAGAAAGTAAAATGATGTTTATTTTAATTTACCATGGTACCATCTAAAACCAGCAAGCTATAGATGACACATATTTATATTCTATATATATTTATATCCAGCTTATACCGGCAACATCATAAATAGAGGACAAAATGCAAATTCTACAAAACATCATCTTTGAGAGAAGATTCTTTATTATGTTAGTGTGCCCTAGCGAAGAGAACACAAATACAGCCACACCATTTGGTTCTGCTTTGGATAAACTATGGAATTTTGGTAAGAAGAGAGAAGAGCATTCATCAGAAAAGCCCCAACCATGGAGCAAAGTAAATGGGTGACTTTAAGCATTTTATTCCGAAAAAGATGTGAAATTTGATAATATAGTGGAAATGGTTCATGAGTTCTCTTATGACAGCTAATATTGTGTATTTGTGTGTGTGTGTGTGCGCGCGCGTGTGGGCGGGTGGGCGGGTGCGGGTGGGTGTTCCATTGAGCGTTGCCAATAGACCATAAGCCAGAACTAAACAAATGAAAAACTTTATCTTCACAGCTGCACCAGATACGGATAGAATATGGCATTTACCATTCTGTGTCCATCTTCCAATAACGGATAACAATATGGGAATTGATATGATTCTGTAAGAAAAAATCATATCCGTATCCGCAGCTGATGCGGATACAAATCTGAACTGGATCGGGTATATCCATGTCTGTTTGCACTTTGCAACTTTGCACCCCTACTTTCAAAGCAGTGGAAGAATAATTCTTATGGAGCACAATCAGAAAACCTGAAATTGCATTGGTTTAAGATGTCTTCCTTGCAACACACGCACATGTACCTTGAAAATGAGGACAGATTAATTTCAATTTGAAGTCAAATATTGAAATTTTAGGCATAAATGAAAAAAGACTTCACAATTGTTTATTAAATGCCTCCATCTATGCATGTATGCATGTCTAAAATGTAATTCCCAAAAGAAAAAGGTAGTTCCGAACACAAAACTTGGAAATACATTGGAAAGGTAATCAAGGGAAACTGCAACACAAGAACACACATTTAGGCATGCCTTATCTGTTATATTTGACCTAAAAAAATAAATGAATAACAAATACAATTAACTGAAAAAAGAAGATTATGCTAGTGAACGTTCAATACATACACAGCTAGCTAGTGTTTTTACCTCATCTTTACTGGATGGAAATATGTTAAGCCTACGAAGCCTTTGTGGGTACTTCAACATAGCTTCATGTTTTTCTTTCTCAATGGTAAGGGCAGAATGTGATGATGGGACGGCAGGCTGCTGGGGACAGCTAATAGGAGAAAGAGCATGAGATGTTCCAGCCACCAATTGTGACTCAAATGACAGGTGCGGTCTCGGAACTGGAAGAACACACACATTATTATTCAACCAAAAATAAGAAAAATATATAAAAATGATTAAAGCGCGTTCACCATTCAATAGTTTTACCTATTATTATATTCAAGTCAAACTACAGTATTTTCTCAACAGTAGGACCAGAAAAAAAAAAAAAGAATTGGCATATGACAGATTATATCATATCCATTATGAGATTATATCATGTTCATTATGAGACACAACAACATCAAATAAAAAAAATCCAAAAGACAGGACACTTTACAGTTTATTTCTTAAACATTGCAAGAAGTGTATATCATGAAATAAATCAGCGAAAGAACAGAACCAAGGGAGGATTTAATACTCACCAGTAAACAAAGAGAAATAGAAACTAGCAGAATTAATGGTATTTAAGTATGGAAGAGTAGACCTAGTGGAAGTTTGAGTTTAATGATATACGTTGATTTACAGGTAAGAGTTATTACAAAAAAACTCTATAAGGAAACCAAAGGGAAAATATAATTCATTATAGCAGAATCTTTTTGCTTCAAAAACATTGAACACTTTACTTTGGAAAGGAATTTTTACACGCTACAGAAAAAATCATTAAAGAAAATTGACAGATAATAAAGCATATATTTTGTTTTCATTTAAAACCTGAAAATATTTTAAACATAAAAAGTCAGCATAAAATATTTCAGGATATTAGTTAAGAGAGTTAACTGAATCCAAGAATAGATAAGATTATAGCTGCTAGTAAATATAAAAAGTATACCCCTCAATTGTCATCGCAACTTCAAGTTTTGGTGTGGCGTCGCCCTGGTTCAAATCCCACAGGCCAGTATTTAAAGCAAAATTTTTGAAAGAAAAGAAAGTAACTTTGTGCAAAAGACCAGGTTTCGGGCAACAAAACTTGGAACTTATGGTGAGGCTTGAGGGAATGTAGGTAACCTCCACCACCCATATGTAGGCTGTGCAACCTTTCTCTTTTCTTGTTTTAGCTTAAAACTTGGGCTTTGTGCAGCTATTTTTTTCTTTTTAAATTGATCCGCTTAAAGTGCACACCCAATTATTAAGCCCGGTGGGATTAAACATGGGAGGGTCTGATACCGTAACAAGTCCCAGCAACTACAAGAAACCCCAAAGTTGTAATGAGGTTTTAGGAATTATAATTATCCTATCACAACCCCCCGGAAAGGTGAGCACTCTTTTTGCAGGCAAAACCTTAGGTTTTTTGTCCCCTAAGATCTGTAGTAGCTCTGATAGCATCTCCAAGTCCCTGTTTTTTGCCACTGTGCCAAAGCTCGTTCCAATGAGGGCTTTGGATATATTTTTATATTTTAAAAGCTGTAATTCGTGGTATTAAAGGTATGAGGAACATTAATTAAACTCCCCGTCCCTTAAAGGGAAAAAGAAACAACCATAGCTGACACTAGAATGTCACTCTCTCCCTCTCCCTCCCTGTCTCTGCAATGGTCCTGAAATTTGAAGCAGATAAAGAAAGGACCAAGATTTCTTCCAGTGCCATTCACTTTCCAGACACACAACTTCAACCTTTGATCACCAAATAAATTTAATGTCTTGGAAAATGAATAATACGATAAAATGCAATGCTTAATAAATCCCTGTAATATAAAATCACAATCATCTTAACTTGAATAAAAAGAGAGAATTTTTTTTTGTCTCCCAAGACAAAAGTGCCCAATTTCCTTCTCCACCATAAACTTATAAATACAATATAATAAATATAAATAAACACAAACCACTCATTTAGAACGGATTAGTTAGGCACAAAGTGGAAATATACATTATTGAGTAAAGCAAATAAAATGAAGAACCAGAGGTGCATACCACTCTCAGCTTTCCAACCGTTACTGGAAAAGATGTTTATGCGATCCCATAAATCTTCTAGAAAATCCTGGTTACATAAAATCATTAGTACATAGTGATAAATCAACAGAGATTCAAGCCTGCGATTAACGAACATGGAATATAGAGCACATCTTTTCATGCACCATTTTAAGCAAAACGTAGAATCCACAAAATTTCTCTCTTATATAAAAGACTAAAGTTCCATGAATAGAAACTGCTATTATTTGTATTCTTGTAACTTCGAGCATAATCCAGAAAACAATTAATATGCAAAACAAAAATATTCAGGATAAGACAAAAACTGCTGCTTACAAACATCATGGATTAATTAAAAAAGAACTTGCTCAAAACAACATTATAGAAGTATGCTGAAAGCAGTTTAAAGTAAAATGAAAAAAAAAAGTATACAAATACAAGAAACAAGTCCTTGGGTTATCAATGCTCATTAAATGTTGGTATATCAAAATAAATGATCATCAGAAAGCTTTTCAAAAAAACTCAAGAATCCATAAAGGAAAAACTTTCATGCCCAGATTTTACCCAAATTGTTCATCAAGTAATAACTATGGTAACATGGGCCACCCAAATCAATCAAGACGCTACACATTATAAATAGCTTAGGACCTATGTTATGTAACTCAAAATCAAAGGTTTAAACTTTTAAGGCTTTTCACAACACACAAAGTAACAAAAATAAACTCATGTTTCATACCAATGACCACATGATGCATGGGTAGGAGGTTAATAAAAAAAACTCTTAATGATTGTCCTTTAGTGTAATGATCATGGAGATCATCTATAGCATTGAGTTGGATAACCCATTATACAACCTTAATCTTCATTAGAGATGTTCTGTAAACAACAATGACGACAAAATCTTCACTACCAGTCAACTTTGTGTGTTTATGAATTACTTTTCCACATAAGAAATTTCAGTTTCATATGATATTTATAAGGAGCAAGTCAATTTTGCGCCCAATGCATAAGATACACTTGCCTGTAAGCATGAAACTCAAGAATACACTAAAAGGTAATTTATTGTAAAACACATAGCAAATTAAAGAAACTCAATATAAAAAAGAATAACAATGAAAATCAACACCGAAGAACCAAATGAAGTAGATCAAAGCAAGAAAGTACTACCATCTAGATCATAATAAGAAAGTATACCTTTCTTTCAAGAGTTTTATCTTCCTCTAACTCAAAGATTGTAAAATCTGCATCATGAGAACCACTTCTGATGCTTAAGTAAGATTGTACCCCAACCATGACTCTCTCAAGCTCGTCAGGAACTTGCTGTAAGAAGGTATCTTGGTCATTAACTTACTCATATACAATATTACCGGATGTGAATGAGTGATGTTTTCAGTATAAAAAATAAGATATCATAGAAAAAAACTGTATTAATTTAATCAAAAAAAATTATATGGTAATGACTTGTTTTAGCAGTGCCTCCATCCATTCTAAACTTGATGACGTTACTGGGCACGAGACAACAACAATACATTTGGGCCAGTACTCAAAGGCTTCGGCTTAATTTCAAAAAACTACCGTGAGTTTTCACCTGATTTAAAAATACTACCAAAAGTTTTCAAAAGTGCAATAAACTAGCTGAACCTTAATAAAATCCCCAGAAATTGTCATAAATCTCCCATGAAAAGACATAGTCCACGGTAGTTTATTGGATTTTTCAAAGTTTTTGGTAGTATTTTGAACTTGGATGAAAGTTCATGACAATTTTTTGAAATTAAGCCCAAAGACTTCATCACATTATACATCACTTGGATGTAGAGGAAGAACCATAGATGAATGGCAGGTGCGAGAAACATGAAGCAAATGGATAGGATAGAATTTGCTTTTGTCAAAGTGAAGTAAAATGAGAGATTATGACACTCCATGCTGTAGCCAAGCATAAGAACTTAGCATTGACCCATTCAAGGGACATAGTCTTGGAAGGCACATGCAAATGTGGATAAAATCTGATAACTCCCTCTTCTTGTTCAGAGGGAGATGGATTTCTGGTGCTTAAGTGATGTAATACAGGATCGCAATCACCTTCGAATACAAATAAAAAAGAAAAAAAACTAGGTTTTATAAGAAATAAAATGAAAAGAGAGATTAGGGTTGGAGAAAGGACCAGATAACTTTGGGCTTCGCACCCCTTACGCGGGCTTCGCACCCCTTACGCCACGTAGGGGTGGCAGACGGGTCGCGACCCGCCAGACCCGACCCGACCCGAAGTTAGCGGGTCTGGGTTTGGGCTAATCGGGTTTGGGTCGTAATCGGGTCGACCCATCTGACCCGATTATTAAATGGATCGGGTCGACCCGAACCCGTCAGACCCGCTTGACCCGCCAAACCCGATTATTCTCTCTCCTCCTCGGCCTCCTCCCCTTGATCTCCTCCTTTGCCGCCCCCGCTCCTTCCCTTCGCCTAAATCAAATTGTCAAAAAATATGTGTAAGACCAGTTTTGAACCCGTGGTCTCTAGTGTGTGGAGTTTAGTGTGATAACTAACTATACCACCCAACAATTTGGAAATAAAGTGTAAAGAAATTGTATTTAAAATTTAATAATCGGGTCAAATGGGTCGGGTCGGGTCGGGTCTGAATTTTTTACCAGTATAATAATCGGGTCGAGTCGACCCGACCCGATTATTATATGGGTCGAGCAATAATCGGGTCGGGTCGACCCGACCCGACCCAATTGCCACCCCTAACGCCACAGGTTTCGCACCCAAAACTCAAGGGCACTCTCAAGAGAATTTTAACTGGAAAAAGTTTTAAATTATTCATTGTTTACTTATTCATTGAGTTGAGCCTCTTTATATAGGCTCTTACAAAGTGAACTTCTCAGATATAACCGATGTAGTACTAAAAGCAAGATAAACAAACATAACATCTCTAAATAAGCTAAGGCACGAAAAGATAACTGGGAACTGGTGTGATGTCCTCATCAATTCCCTCGTGGTGGAAGAAGCTCGACCCTGTCGAGTGTGGACTCTCCTCACGAAGCATCTCAATCGGGCCAAGGTGGTACTCTTAGCAGCATCACTGGTACGCCATGTCGATACCATGGTGGTGGAGGTGGAGCTGGTCTCCGTGACGGGTCAGCTGTGAAAGATGGCAGCTCGATCAAGATATAGAGAGTAGACCAAGGCGCATTATCCCTGCTGAAGACGAAGCTAATATCAGGATCTTATGGGTCATCCAACTCACAAGTAATGGAAACAATCCTCTTCAGAGCCCTCTCGAAGTCTTTACGCCAAACGTGCAACTTTCTCACAACCTCACAGCAACTCGTAACCATCACCTTATTATCAACCGCAAATTCCTGTAAAATATTATACGGGTACGCAGCAAATTTGTGAGTATCATTGCAAAATGCTATCGGCCTAGTGATATCATCAATACATACAACATGCAAATGCAATGTAGTAGGCTCAACTATCTCATTCACGTCATCACTGACGCTATCAGACATGTGAATTTCATTAATAACCAGTGTGTCGACACTAATTATTGTGTCTTCAATTATACTAACAGTATTGGAAGGAACGTGGACTTTCTCAATAACCTTCGAGACGTCAACTTCATCACTAGACACAATTCTAATATGTTGACTCTCCGAAGGACACTGAAAATCATAATGTCAATATCCCTCACATTTAGAACACTTGACTTTAGTATTGACGGGTTTTAAAAGTCAAGTCCAACCTTAATGCAACATCAAAGGCTTCTTCAATAATGTCTAAGTCATAGGGGCCAGTAATCATAGCACGTTTTATTTTAGGTCATAAACCCAAATAAACCTAGTTAGAGTCTCAGAAGGGTGCTCTCTCACTTCACTACGATGGGTTAAATCCTTAAATATGATAATGTAATCATGAACGGACATATGACCCTGATAGAGATTGTGTAGCTGATCTAAATGGGGGTCCCTATAATACTTGATGTCTCAAACAAACAAGCAGATGCAGTGGAGAACCCTGGAGTCAATTAAACTAAATATATGCACTAAACAAAAAATACCCTAAAGTTTAAGTTCTAAATGCATTTTTCTTTGCATTCCTAAAATGATGAAAAGCGATAAATGCTGATGCAACTACTAGATCGAAGCAAATAGCATTTCAACCAACAAATTATAGCAATCCATATAATAATTGCAAGTAATCTAACAGTTAACGATTCAGTTCAAGTTATGATCTCACCTGAGGGGTGAGTTGTTCACGCCCAAACGCAAAAATTCTCTAAGATTCCTCGGAGAAATACTCACACTGAAGAGCTGAAATCACCCACAAAACTCCTAGACAACGGTGATAAAAAGTGAAAGATGGCTACCTCGAGAATGGCGCAAATCGGGCGCTAATCGAGGCAGAAACAAGCTCTGAATTGTGGTGCGCTGATCTGCTGAGTTGAATTTGGCAGACGCCCGAAGCTTGAACCAGGATATGAGGGCTGTAGAGTGTAGTGTTGCTCTCTACGAATCCGCTGTTTCGAAAACGGCTCGAATCGGGCTTGAAACGAGCCCAGAATGGACAAATTTTGGGCTTTAGGGGGAGATAGAACAGTAAAACCAGGTTACTTTTCACATGAATAGTAATCAGGGATTACTGTTCATGTGAATAGTAACTGAAGTGATTATTATTCACTGTGAACAGTAACCGGAGTGATTATTGTTCACGTGAACAGTAATCGATTTTTTTCCCTCTATTTTTTTCCCTTCTTTTTTCCTCTCTGTTTTCTATTTTTTCCCCTCTATTTTCTGTTTTTTCTGTTTTTCTTGTTTTTTTGTTTTTTTTTTTGTTTTTTTTGTTTTTCAAAGTAGATCTAGAACTAACAGTAATCTTTTTTTTTTCAAAGTAGATCTAGATCTAGAGAGATCTAGATCTAGGATTTTTTTTAAGAGAAGAAATTCGAAGGGAATTCGGACCAAAGCTCTGATACCAAATTGATGTAATACAGGATCGCAATCACCTTCGAATACAAATAAAAAAGAAAAAAACTAGGATTTTATAAGAAATAAAATGAAAAGAGAGAATAGGGTTGGAGAAGGAACCGGATAACTTTGGGCTTCGCACCCCTTACGCGGGCTTCGCACCCCTTACACCACGGGTTTCGCACTAAAAACTCAAGAGCACTCTCAAGAGAATTTTAACTAAATTTTTTTTTAATTATTCATTGTCTGCTTATTCATTGAGTTGAGCCTCTTTATATAAGCTCTTACAAAGTGAACTTCTCGGATATTACCGATGTGGTACTAAAAGCAAGATAAACAAAACACAATATCTCTAAATAAGCTAAGACATGAAAAGATAACTAGGAACTGGCGTGATGTCCTCATCAGTAAGTCAACCAAGCCAGTAAATGTGTAGCCCTTGCTGAAGGGCTATGGCTTGGTCAAGGACATTGAGTATGTTGGAGGCTAAGCCATAAGAACCACGTATTGCCCTTGCCAGAGGGAACTGACGCAGGCATATCCAATCCAGCCAGTGCAGTTAAGCTAGGTAACTCCCTGATTGGAGAGAGAATTTGTGCTGCTTAAGCCAACAACCCGAGTAGATGTGTCGAGCTTGCTAAGAGGCTGCGGCCTGCTTTATTTTCTAATTCATGGCATATGAATAATCTTTGTAAAGGAAACCCTGGACATAGAGCAGGGAGAGGAACATCCTACGAAACCAAAAACTTAAAGATCAAGAAAGAGAGAGAGAGAGAGTCATCTGCTCTATAAGAGAGGGAAATGAGGGCAACAGCATGAAGAAGAATTAGTCTTCCACACAGAATCAACAAAAAAATATTAAAAAATAAAAAGAGAGTAGAGGAATTTTCCACTCTCCAAAAATCCTGATTTACGCATTCTCTTCACCATTGAGTTATCAGGACAAAACAAGATGATGTCCACAAACTGCTTCTAAGAGTGCATCAATTTTCTCTCAGATTAGCTCCTAAAATCCAATCACAAGCTTAAATACTGCCTGATTACCTCCCAAAGACTAAAAAGTTTCTAAAGGCTAAAATCATATTCGTGTCATGCACCTAAACAAATGAACTTAGGAGTATGACACCCGCCAATATAACTGAGAGCAAAAACTTGTTATACTGAATGAAAGAAACAACATATAAACACACCAAATTACAGACTACCTTAGCATGCACTTAGAACACAAACATTAAGTAAATATTAAAGTCCAGAAAAATCAAAGCTACTCAGAATATTCAACCCCACCCCCCCCCCCCCCCCGGCGCCGCGGAAGAGCTTACATCAAACTCATGTATTCTTCGCAATAATCTTACCTCAATCAGCTCTGCACCTCCCCATGGAAGGGAGGACAAGATACATGTAACATAGAAGTCAGCACGTGACTGCCAAGAAGGATTCCCAGTGTCCTCATCCATCGTAGTGGCAGCAAAAGATAACAGAGTTTCAAAATTTGCAACTAAAGAAGCTGGTTTGATAACATTGCTACACACCTACACAGAAAGAAGAACTTAAATTGATCAAAGCATTATTATATTCAGAAGAGCCCTAAAAGACTAGAAAAAGTGGCACCCAGGAAAAAGGTCAGCTAAACCAAAATAAATTTTTATACGCCACACAAAAGATTTCAGATACTATCAAGATAATTAAAATAATTTGGAAGTAACATTTTTTTCTTTTTTCTTTTTGGGTGAGAAAATAAGCACAACAGTTCAAATGGTCATTAAGCATGCAATAACTGTAAATAACCAATTAGCAGAATACTGGTGACTGCTTGCTAGCACAACTTACCAGCACAGTCAGAAACCGCAACAAAATGCGGATCTTATTAGAATTTCCAGAATGTAATGCATCCTGAAAATGTAAACAAAGACATCAGAGGCCAATATTGATCCAAAAGATATTTAAGAAATAAGTAAACAGAAACAAAAATAACACATTTAGTCAGTTATCTTTTAAATCTCAATTTCTGACTTTTATTGGAGAACTTGTCAAACTGAAAGCCTAGGTGATAAAATGAGAAGCTAAAAGCAGATATACCAAATTAAAAAGTCATTCAGATCAATACATGTATAAATTGAAAGCAATTTAATTGAACCTCATCGTAATTCGAAATATGCTCTAGAAAAAGGGAATAAAATTAAAAGAAGGATTGCATAAAAGACCAGTATCATAAAGTACAACTACGGACAAAAGAAGAAACATCAAGAAGCGTGTCCAACCTTGGAGCCTTGAATGGGTAGTATCTACAACTCGTTTAGCAAAGTTCTCATTTTCTAAATTAATTAAACCAACCTGCAGGTAATAAGAAGAGACACATAAGAAGATAGTTCCAGTCTGCAGAAAAAAAAATACTTTCATGGTTATTTAAGGTTAAAATTTTAAGAGAGAAATAAGAAAACTGCAAGAGAATGTAACAGAAAGGGCAAGATAAACATAAGTATTAAAATGAACTGAAGTTAGTAATATAGGGCAATACAAAATTTACTCCTGTTACCCTTCTTTTATGTTCCGTACTTCCATCATAAATTTCTGCACAGACTAGTCTAGACCCTAAGTTCTTATTATAGCTCAATCAAACACTTGTCACACTTCAATGCATTCGACTCAAAGCATTCAAAATTACTTTACATGCAGTTTACGTTCTACTATCCACATCCAACTCATCAGACATGACATTTATTGGATGTTCCTTGGATACTCTGTTGACACTTTTCTAGGTGCCACAGCTACAATATAGTTTAAACCCTAGCACTCATTCAACACTTCTTTAAGACGTTTTTGATTCCGATCCGATACTTCTTGGATTGCATTTCACTTGGACATATTAGGATATGGTATTTATTTTTAGCTTTTACAATGCTTTAAAATTATTAGAATGATGTTTTACATTAAAACATGATAGATATAGGATTTCTTATTTCACAGAGGAATCACAAGCATTAAGCTCCTCCATGGAAAAGACCAAGGAGCTAAAAAGTCAAGGTAATAGCAGAGGTATTTTCATTTAATTGTATGGAATGTTAAAGCTCATTAAATATGCTACTTAGTAAGGAAATATCAAAGCCGCCATTTATGGTCCAACTTATGAGAAAATGTATACTAATATTGGTGTTCCCTTTTGACATGTTATGTTCAAATACTGTACAATTTAGAGCATCACCAAATACATGTATAATTTTTCATTGTTATTTCCATGTCATATGACGCAAAGTATCTGCATACCCCGTAGTATGTCATGTCCCATGTTCTCTGACAACACTAAATTCTTACAAATATATGGAGATGGGCTATATGCACACACAAAACAAAGTGTATTTGAGTTAATGTACAATGCAGGAAGTTACCAACCATAAAAATAACAGCACCATTATTCATCTGTATGTAGTATGTACACAGAGATCTATAAGAAAACTGCACACTTTGTTGGCAGTTTGACAGAAAATTAAATGTTACAGAAACTGCAATCAACAAAAGAGAAAAACCATATAATGAGGTAACATACCAGTACTCCATAGAAAGGAATCTTGTGTGGCAACTGCTCTGCACATTGAAGGAGGAGCTGTTTGAAATAAATGTTCATTAGATATGTCAAAATTCTCACATTTATAATGTACAGCGCCAGTTCCACAAAAAAAACTTAGTGATAGCTACAAGGTGAACAAGGACAACTAAAAGATCGCATTTATAAGTTAATGCTAACCACCAATTAACATAGTATTTCTGGGTACATTTAGATAAGTATATATTGCTATATCTAGCCGATTGTCAGTTCCAAAAGAATCATGAGCTATGATTCATGAATTAGTATCTACAAACCTAACTGCTTAAACCATCCCACAAGCTCATTCTGAACTGGGATAGAAGATTATGCCTGACACTAAAAGCAAGCAGACAAGCAAAACATAAAGCTTCCTGTAAAGCCACAGTTGTTCTAAAATCAAGTTTGTAGAAAACAACACACGTGCAGCACAAACTCATGCTCGAGTATCATGCATTGACATGCCTTCTGGGTTAACAAAAAGATACAGCTTAAATTTTAGGTTAATGCAGAGTTTATAAGGATCATGACTAAACCTATGGAGTGAAATAGAGATTGGAAAATTCATGAGACAAATTATTACCAACTCAAACAAGGTAAACAATTGACAAGTTAGTGCATTGTTGATCAGCCTTGAATAACCTACATATGTACATTTTGCTAGCTTATAAAAGCTTAATGAATACTACAAGAACCAAAATAAATATTCAAGATGCATCTGGTTGCTCACACCTAGCTTTTGTGTGTCATGTAATCTGCACTTCTCTTGTTTGGTACTTTTGTTGGTGTAACTAAAGTAAATAAAGCTACACTAGGTCTAACTGATAAAGTTTAGTTAGAGCAACTGATGTGAAACAGTATGCAGTTGATGTTCGAAATCAGTGACAAATTAAACTTACGATGTTTCACTACAAGTTACGATCTTCGGTAGGAATAAACTTAAAACTAATGATACAGCCAGATGGATTTTGACAAAAAATATAATACTCGCAATGTGGATAATTCCAACCGTCACAAACCATACGCAATGCTTAGTTACATAGAAGGAATCTTACTTACAATATCAGAATAGTAAAATACAAAAGCATGCAGAATCGCACACGCTCACCAATACTTGTGGGCAACAGAGTAATTATGATAATAAACTAGAGACAAGGTAGCGGTGTAGCCCAACAATAAGTGATGTACTGAAATAAAATTACCTACCGAGAAGCCACGTTCTCGGGTTCCCGTTGTTGCAGTTGTTGTTAACTTTGCGAACAACTGTTCTTTGTTGAATTACTGTTTCGTGTTGATGCCTTCCCTTCCGATTTGATTGTGGCTTGATAATCTTCTCTGTTGCTTGTAGGATGATGGAGATAGGATGGTGGAATATTCCCTTTGCTGCTGTTGCTCTGAAATTGAATTGGAAAACTGGTCTTGCTCATGTACAGAGTACACGGGAGAGATCTATTGTTGCTGTTGACGTTGACCAGGGCCCTTGGTCATGTGCAGATATGCAGGAAGGGTAACACAGCCCTCGGGTGCTCGGAAAGCGCGGGAGAGAAGTCCGGATTAGCCTGTCGTGTGTGTGTTGGTGGCGTCAATAAGAGGAGAAGACCAGCAGGGTGAAGGCGCAGGAAATTTTGAGGGGGGTGACTTTCTGTTGCTGTTGAATTTTAGAGAAGGGGATGGGCCTTGATGGTGACTGCTGCGGGAGGGATTTGGGATGAGATGGAATTTTATGTTGTAGGGTTATTTGAATCAGTTGGTTGGGATTGGGTTGCATAAATTGTTGGATATTTGTAATGCATTTGGAATTATGTGTGTGTAATTGGATTGGAAAATTAGAGATAAAGAGATAAAGATAATTAAGATTTGACTTCACACACAAATCCTATCTAAAGTGGGTTTCACACTCCAACTTCATAATTAAATTTTCAAAGAGAAAATCTAACAATTCATTAATCAAGAGTGCATTGTCTTTACAACTTATTAGACTTTTGCCTTTATAGGCTTACAAACTGAAGACTTTCTCCACGTAGTCGATGTGGGACTAAAAAAAGGAGAAATACAAAATTAAAACAAAGAAAACAACATGGACTCAAATAAATAAAAATACAGACTCCAGCTACAGACTCCAGCTAAAACCAAATAGAAGCAGCTTGACGCCTTCTGCGCTGATACACGCGATCGAATCTCCCCGGGCGCGCTGATGCCATGTCCCCATCATTCTCCCCAGGTGGGAGAGAACTCGACTCCGTCAAGTCATGTGTGAAGGAGCTCTCATAATACTCCAACAGATCTGGATCACTCTGCTGCAACTCACTGCGATCTAGCCACGTGTCCTCAGCAGGTGACTTCCCTTTCCAGCGTATCAGATACCGTTGAGTTCCACCATCTCTTGTGGAGATAATTTTATCATCTAGAATTTTATCAATATTCTCTGTTGTATTAGGACTGATATCTGGGAGTGGTGGAAGTGGGGGTCCCTCAGAAAATGGCTCAGGGGTAGGCTCATCAACCAATGGGTTGCTGGGGTTAAAATTTGGACCCTTGTATTCTACTAGATCCTCAATATTGAAAGTAGGATTAATTCCAAAATCTTCAGGAAGATCAATAACATAAGCATTATCATTAAGTTTTGTTAAGATTTTGAATGGTCCAGCACTACGAGCATGTAATTTTTTAACAGTCCCCGGTGGAAACCGTTCCGAACGAATCTGGACCATCACAAAGTCGCCAATATCAAAAGTTTTAAATTTTCTCCTAACATCAGCTCGTAACTTGTAGTCAAAGTTGCTTTGTTTAATTTTATCACTGATGACTTTGTGCAATTCATGCATATGCGTGGCAAAGGAGGATGCAGACTCAGAGACTCTATAATGATCAACCATGGGAATGAGATCAATGGGCTGCCTAGGCCTAAAACCATATACTATTTCATGTGGACTTTTACCTGTTGTCCTATTAACTGATGAATTATATGCAAATTCGGCAATAGATAACTTTAGATCCCAACTTCCAATATGTTCGCCAACAAGGGTACGCAATAAATTTCCTAAACTTCTATTCACAACCTCGGTTTGACCGTCGGTCTGAGGGTGAAAAGCAGTAGAGAATTTTAATTTTGTCCCTAACATGTTCCAAAGGATCTTCCAGAAATAACTAGTGAACTTAACGTCTCTGTCCGACACAATAGTCTTAGGTAGACCGTGCAGTTTAACGACACCATCGAAAAAGATTTTTGCCACTTTAGAGGCGTCAGAAGTACGGGAGCAAGGCAGAAAGTGGGCCATTTTAGAAAAGCGGTCCACGACAACTAGGACTGAATCATGCTTTCTAAGAGTTTTCGGGGGTCCTAACACAGTCCATACTAACATCCTGCCATGGACAATTTGGGACCGGTAGTGGAGTATATAAACCGGTGTTCTGTTTCTGTTGCTTTGCGAGTTGACAGGTGTGACACCTTCCAACATGTTTGGCAACGTCACGTTTTAACCCTGGCCAATAGAACCGATACTCAACGGCTTCTATGGTCTTCTCATTCCCGAAATGCCCAGCTAGACCACCAGCATGCAGTTCCCACACAAGAAATTCTCTAAGGGAGGTTCTGGGGATGCATAACTTCGGCCTAGAAAGAGATACCCATCATGTAGGGTATAACCATCCACTTCTTGAGTCGATCCATCTATCAATATGGCGTATATGTCGCAAAAATCGGGACACGACTCGTATTCAGCTTTTATCTTCTCAAAGCCGTTTACCACCGTGGACATCTTGGTCAAAATGAAAATACGGCGGCTGAGAGCATCAGCGGCTTTGTTTTCTACTCCTGCTTTGTGGCGTAGAGTGAACGTGTAGTCTTGAAGGAACTCAATCCATCGTCCATGTCGCGCGTTCAACTTCTTTTGAGAGTAGATGTACTTTAGGGCCTCATGATCAGAGAAGAGAACAAACTCATGCGGCAAAAGGTAATGTCGCCAATAGCGAAGTGCCTGAATCACCGCATAGAATTCTTTATCATAAGTGGAGTATCATTGTCTGGCATCATTCAGCTTCTCACTGAAGTAAGCAACTGGATGACCTTCTTGAGCGAGGACTCCGCCTATTCCAATTCCTGATGCGTCACACGCTACTTCAAAGACTTTAGAAAAATCAGGGAGACGCATAACAGGAGCGCTGACCATTCTCTTCTTGATCTCGACAAATACCTTCGTGGCAGCATGAGACCAGTTGAATTCTCCCTTCTTCAAACAGTCAGTGATTGGAGCCATGACAGTGCTAAATCCTTTAATGAACCGACGATAGAAGGTAGCAAGTCCGTGAAAACTTCTTACATCACGAATCGTCTTAGGCTCGGGCCATTCCTCAATGGCTCTGATCTTCTCAGGATCCGCAGAAACTCCATCAGCAGATACCACAAATCCGAAGAATTGAACTTGTGACGAGAGAAAGGTGCACTTCTTAGGATTAGCGTACAACTCTTCCTTCCTCAATACAGAACAAACTTGACGTAGATGGTCGAGGTGTTGCTCACGAGATTGGCTATAGATGAGAATGTCGTCAAAGTACACTACTAAGAATTTGCCCATAAATGGACTAGTACTTGCGTCATTACTCGCATGAAAGTGCTCGGAGCATTGGTCAATCCAAAAGGCATGACCATCCACTCATATAACCCATCCTTCGTTTTGAAGGCGGTCTTCCATTCATCTCCAGGACGGATGCGAATTTGGTGATAACCACTCTTGAGATCAATCTTGGAGAAAATAGTGGCACTAGACATCATATCCAACATATCGTTCAGTCTAGGAATGGGAAAACGGTATTTAACCGTTATCTTGTTAATGGCACGACTATCCACGCACATACGCCAAGATCCGTCTTTCTTGGGTGTCAGTAGGGCGGGAACCGCGCAAGGACTCATGCTTTCTTGGATGAAGCCCTTTTCTCATCAATTCATCAACTTGCCTCTTGAGTTCGACATGCTCGGTGGGGTTCATTCTATAGTGGGGCAAGTTGGGAAGACTAGCTCCTGGGACTATATCAATAGCGTGTTGTATGTCACGCATTGGTGGAAGCTTGTCTGGGAGATCTTCAGGAAACACATCAGCGAACTCCGTAATCACTGGTGTGACTTCGGGGGGAATCGCAGTGTTAGATTCCTTAGTAATTTCCTTGGTCGCAAGGATCACGAAGGGAGCTCCTTTTTCTACTTCTTGACTGAAAGCTTTTGCCGTAATCAAGCTGATACTGTTAGTTTTCTTCACTGTGACAGGCTTTGGTTCAGATGATTCAGCCTTGGGCTCACGAGGTAACAACTTGATCTTCTTTCCTTCGTGTTCGAATTGACACATGTTTGACCGACCGTAAATGGTAACATCTTTGTCGTATAGCCATGGTCGTCCAAGGATAATGTGACCCACATCCATAGATACGACATCGCACCAAATTTTGTCCTTGTAGAGACCAAAGTCTATCGGGACAAGACATCTTTGCTTGACTTCCAGTGCTGAAAAGTTAATCCACGTTACTCTATAAGGATGCGGATGGGGTTCAGCCTTCAGGCCAATTTTGGCAATTACTGTAGACGATACAGCATTAATACAACTTCCGCTGTCTACAATTATCTTGCAGCTTCTACCACCAATCTTCATAATGATGTGAAATATGGTGGTTCGTCTCCAGTCATCTTTCTCCTTGGGTTGAGATAAGGCACATCTGACGACGGATAAATGAATCGACGTCGTAGGTTGAATGCAGATAAGACCAATGCTATCACCTGTGGTATCATCATCCATATCAGATTCTTCTTCTTCTCCCTGGAAAATAAACTCCTCTGATTCCGTTTCTGATACTACTTCAGGTTCCCCATTGACTTAAGGCAATTTTGACCGGAGTTGGACAATTGGCAGCTACATGTCCATATCCCTGGCACTTGTAACATTTGATTGTGGGATTCAGTTTGGAGAACTCTCTATCAGTGTCTTTGCCTTTATTCTCGATACTCTTGCCTTTAGTATCTACCTTGTGGGAAGAAGTTTGACTTTGAAAACGGTTGGGGTATGAACCCGAGTTAGGCCTAGTTGTTTGTACATGACTCTTAGAAACAGAACTAGATTTGGCCACATCTAAATCTTGAACTAACGCGTAGGCTTTTTCGAGCTCGGTGATTTCACGAGCCAAAAGTTCAGTTCGTAAGTCTTCCCTAAGTCCGGCTCTAAACCTAGACATGATTTGAGCTTGCCCTTCAGTGTTAAGGGCGTTGCATCTAATGAGGAACTCATCAAATTTCTCCACATATTCCTGTGCCGATTTGTTGCCTTGAGTGTATCGATGCCACTTGTCCATGAGACGGGCACTAAATGATGGCGGCACATATTTTCCTTTAAGTTCATCTTTCATTCTTCTCCAGGTATCGATTGGTTCTTGGTCACGAGCAGCACGCATGTTCACCAAGTTAGTCCAATACTGGCTAGCTTGACCGGTTAACTTCATCGCTGCAAACTTAACTTTTCTGGGCTCAGTGAGATCATACCACGTGAAGTACTTGTCAAGTTGTTGAGTCCAATCAAGAAAAAATTGTGGATCATGACGTCCATCGAATGTTGGGACATCAACCTTGATACTCTTCAAGAACTGACTATCAGGGTCTCGCTCACCACGTCCTTGGTATGGTATCATCCGATTACGTTCTCCTTCATATTCATTGCGGTTCTCGAGACGAGTTTCAACTCTACCTAACCTATCTCCAGTCTGGACTGCAGTTTGGGTCAGGTTGGCTAGTTGGGCTTGTATGGCAGCGATTGCATCGGCGAGTTGTTGGGGATCCATAGTTGTTATGCCTGACTCACTAGACTCTCCTAACAAATAGGGGTGTCCACTACGGGTGGGCATGCACTAACAAGATCTAGATGAATGCAAGTAGACTGATTTTTTTTTATGCAAAAATAAATGAGATTCCTAACTATATGATAATGCAAATTTTTTTTTTTTACCTAAACCATGCCCTGCTACCAAAATGATGTGAAACAGTATGCAGTTGATGTTCGAAATCAGTGACAAATTAAACTTACGATGTTTCACTACAAGTTACGATCTTCGGTAGGAATAAACTTAAAACTAATGATACAGCCAGATGGATTTTGACAAAAAATATAATACTCGCAATGTGGATAATTCCAACCGTCACAAACCATACGCAATGCTTAGTTACATAGAAGGAATCTTACTTACAATATCAGAATAGTAAAATACAAAAGCATGCAGAATCGCACACGCTCACCAATACTTGTGGGCAACAGAGTAATTATGATAATAAACTAGAGACAAGGTAGCGGTGTAGCCCAACAATAAGTGATGTACTGAAATAAAATTACCTACCGAGAAGCCACGTTCTCGGGTTCCCGTTGTTGCAGTTGTTGTTAACTTTGCGAACAACTGTTCTTTATTGAATTACTGTTTCGTGTTGATGCCTTCCCTTCCGATTTGATTGTGGCTTGATAATCTTCTCTGTTGCTTGTAGGATGATGGAGATAGGAGGGTGGAATATTCCCTTTGCTGCTGTTGCTCTGAAATTGAATTGGAAAACTGGTCTTGCTCATGTACAGAGTACACGGGAGAGATCTATTGTTGCTGTTGACGTTGACCAGGGCCCTTGGTCAAGTGCAGATATGCAGGAAGAGTAACACAGCCCTCGGGTGCTCGGAAAGCACGGGAGAGAAGTCCGGATTAGCCTGTCGTGTGTGTGTTGGTGGCGTCAATAAGAGGAGAAGACCAGCAGGGTGAAGGCGCAGGAAATTTTGAGGGGGGTGACTTTCTGTTGCTGTTGAATTTTAGAGAAGGGGATGGGCCTTGATGGTGACTGCTGTGGGAGGGATTTGGGATGAGATGGAATTTTATGTTGTAGGGTTATTTGAATCAGTTGGTTGGGATTGGGTTGCATAAATTGTTGGATATTTGTAATGCATTTGGAATTATGTGTGTGTAATTGGATTGGGAAATTAGAGATAAAGAGATAAAGATAATTAAGATTTGGCTTCACACACAAATCCTATCTAAAGTGGGTTTCACACTCCAACTTCATAATTAAATTTTCAAAGAGAAAATCTAACAATTCATTAATCAAGAGTGCATTGTCTTTACAACTTATTAGACTTTTGCCTTTATAGGCTTACAAACTGAAGACTTTCTCCACATAGTCGATGTGGGACTAAAAAAAGGAGAAATACAAAATTAAAACAAAGAAAACAACATGGACTCAAATAAATAAAAATACAGACTCCAGCTACAGACTCCAGCTAAAACCAAATAGAAGCAGTTTGACGCCTCCTGCGCTGATACACGCGATCGAATCTCCCCGGGCGCGCTGATGCCATGTCCCCATCAGCAACTGAAAAGGGTTTTTCAACTTTTTGAAGCTGTGCAATAATAGCTACATCTTGATAATGTGGCAAGTGGCAACTCCCTTTTGCAGCTCCAAGCCACTAATTGTTCTAAGTAACAAGAGTTGCGGTACTCTGGAAACACAGCAATTAGAGCTACAAATCCAGCTTTATCTGCAACTACAGCCTTAATTATAAAGAACCAAACACCTAAACTATTTAAAATGCTGAAATTATGCTACAGGTGCTTAGGTTGCAATGAAACTGTGGTGGAGATTTTCCGCCTGGGGCGATCAGACGGTCGATCAACACCACAAGCGAAAGTATGAAATTGGGGAGTGCGTGAATAAGAATAATGCACAACACAAAAAAAGAAAGTGACAAGATTTTTACGTGAAAACTCAAATCGGAAAAAAACAACGGGGAGGAGGAGAATGCACTATAATCCATTGGTTATAGGATTTACAGAGATTGCATGATTGTATGCCAGAGTCTTAGTGTTGGACTTTTCTCGGAAAAAAAAGAGAGCATCCTCCCCTTCTCGCTAGAGGAAAAGATATATTTATACTTAGATCTAATATGTGTGCATGGGGGCGGATGATACATGCGTGATCCTCGTAACCGCATGATCTGCACGTATTAATTTGTTGTGACAGTAGTGATAATTGGCGCTTGAATGTTGGGATTGCATGCAGAAAACCCGTCTTTGTCCATAACTGCCCATGCTGGAGGTTGCTTCATATTATGAACGTGGAGGAAGATCAGGGTGTGTAACTGAAGGCGGAGATCAAGGATGACATGTTGCTGTGGTGTAATTGAAGACATAAATTAGGGATGACCTGTTGTTATAGTTGTCTTGTGCGGAGCTAGAGTCTCCTGAATGGGAGAGCTCCGAGATGAAGCATTAGAGCTGTCAGGATGGAAGCGTCCTGGGAGAAGAGCGGCTTCTGAAATGTTTTAGGGGTGACGAAAGTTCCTGGTTGCTAGTACATGTGTCATCATCCTGTGATGGTCAAATTTTGACCACTACAGATGCCCCCGCCCTTTCACTTGTCGGAGCATGCGGAAGAGAAGTTGGGAAAGCGAAGTTGGTAAGAGATTCTTTGGTGCCTTAAGCTCGTCTTGATACTCGTGGGGAGGGAAAGATCTGGATCATTAATTTATGGTGCCGATCGATTCGGTTCCTTGAACTGGAGCTAGCGTGCCGATCGATTCGGTTCCTTGAAATTTATGGTTGGCATCCCTTCGGATTCTGGTGTCGTGATGACAGAGATCATGGGGAAGCATCGGTTGATATTATGCCTTTTCGGTTTACCGAAAATCTCGGGATGTGAACCGATTTTTCAGGGATTGAGAACTTCGAACTGGAGACGGTTTGGCTTCTCCTCCTCCATTTATAAATAGGCCGGATTATTTGAGTGGAAGTAGCTTCTCCTCTAAGAAATCTCGGACTCTGAATTCCTCCACTGTTGTCTTGCCGGAGTCCGTCTGGTTGGATGTCGTTGCCTCGCTCTTTGAGGGTTTCTTGAGGATCAACGCGGTGAGCGGTGCTGACCTGGCTTCCTTGGAGGCATGTGAGTTATTGTCGAGGCATATAGATGCCTGCTCAGGGGCCATGTCGTCGTCGAGAATGGGAGACTGCCCCCGAAAGATCTCCGTCGATGACCAAATCTTTGTTATTCTTGTATCAGGGGTCTGTAAATGGTGGCAAGATAGGTTACCGGATCTCCTGTATTTTTTTCAAAAGTAAACACAGAGATGTAAATGATTTCATATATTCCATTTGTCAGATATAATGACATAATGAAACTTAATAAAATGTAATTGCATGTATTTCATAATAGAAATGACTGAGTCATGTTTAGATCTTGCCTAGTTTGTATTGTGAAATGATCATATGAAATTATCATACCCCTTTGAAGGCCTAACTTCTGAATGGCAAGAATGTGATGTGTCTGCTTTACCGTTTCCGAATAGTATCTCCATCTATGAGCGTACAAACGTTGAGCTCCGAGTGAAGTGAGGGCTTTAGTTGCAAAGATGGATAGGGTCGTTTGGCTGGCAGAGCCGCGAATCCGCGGTTAGGCCAGATCTTTGGCCACGTGGATCACCGTCGTCTGGATACTCATGTTTTCTGATAGGATGTCTTTTTAAGCTCCGGATTTGACAATATTTCCGTTGATCTTCAAGCTACAAATCGATCCATATAAATCAGATTTTAGCTGATTTTTATTTGATATTATCTTCTCTGATACGCTCCGATCTTCAGTTAGAACTGCGCTTATCCCCCTAAATCTTCTGAATATTTGTCCCAATCCTTGATTTTTGATTTAAACTCATTTAAATCTGAATTTAATTGGGCTTTTGGGCTCATTTTCTCTCCTTCTCCATTAAACAAGGCATGCACACCATTAGGTGAAAAGATGATAAAATAACAGGATTTATTACAAAATAAATGTGAAAATATGACAATAAATAATGCAATATTAGTGATCGATCACGGCCCAACTGAGAGGGGGCGAGCTGAGGGGAGACCGTAGGCTGATATTGGTGTTATCATTCTCGATTGTGGGTTTCCCTTCTCGGCACAAACGAGCATATAATTCTGAGTGAGGGGAACCCTCAGCTACGGAGCTGGGCAGGCAGTTGCTCAATTGGGGATGAGCCTTTCAGGAGGCAGTTGCCCAATTAAAGATGAGACATAGGAACCCAGAGATAAGTGTTTGCACTATGATTTTCGAGTGGGGACTTCCCTCCTCGAAATAAAGACAAATTGGCAATAGCCCAATCGAGGATAAACCTTCCAGACGGTAGTTGCTCGATTGGGGATGAGCATGACAGTTGCCCGGTTAGGGATGAACCTTTCGGACAGTAGTTGCCTAATTGAGGATGAGCGTTGAGAGTAGCAGTTGCCTGACTGGGGATGAGCATTCCGGAGAGCAGTTGCCCAATCGGGGATGAGCCAGAGAGTGCCCAGAGGCAGATGCTTGTGTAATCGTTCTTGAGTGGGGCTTCCCTCCTTGGAACACACAAATGGAGGTCTCCGAGTGAGGGGAGCCCTCAGCTACAGAGGTGGACTAACAATGGTCTGATTAAGGAGAAGCCATAGAGGTTCCGGAAATGAATGCTTGTATTGTCGTTTTCAAGTGGGGGCTTCCCTCCTTGAAACACGCAAGTAGAGATCTCCGAGAAAAGGCGCTAGTCAGTAGGTCGCATGGGGGCTAGTGAGCGGATTAGCAAATTCTGTGAAGCCAGGAGTCGGATGTTGATGATGTAGATCTCGAGTGGGAATCCCTCCTCGGACATGCGATCACAGGGCCCTGGAGAAAAAAGCTCGTAGGCTGGCCGCCGATGAGCAGGTTCCACAGATTCTGAGATGGTGTAGGGAAACCATAGGAGTCGGAATGTATTTTTATTAAATGATTTTAATAAAATACATGAAAATTGAAAGGAGATACAGGGAGTATTATCTGTTGGAGGAACTTCCCTGTTCTTATTTGTAGGTGTAACGCCCCGATTCCACGGATACGGGGACGTCACTGCGACGTATATACGTAGGTCAGAAAATGCCCCCACGTATATACGCTAAGCATAAAAGTACAAGCAAGGATCAGAGTACAACACAAAGCGTGGTATACATACATATGCCAACATAAAAGTACATATACAAAGCTATCACAGTATGATAAACAACTACACATTACATGTGTCCTTTATCACAACAAGTCCAAAAGTAAAATATACAAGATGAACAACAAAATGCTCACGAGTAGGATGAAGGTCTCGTGAGTCAAAAGGAGAGTCTGGCACAAGGAACTGGAGCTAGGCTGCCAGCTCACAAAGAAAAACTTGATCTACCGTGGACAGCTCCACTGCAATCCAAGCTTCAAAACCTGAACATACAAATCCAAGGGAGTCAGGACCTCCCAACAATGAACAGGCTACAGCCAAATGGCTAAGAGACATGAATAAGTAAGAGGGAATAGTATAAGAAACATGAACCAACAGGTAATGGAAGTATAACGAAATAAAGATGGAAAGATAGTATATAAACTCAAGTTACAGTTTTTACAAGACTAGCACGTCGAAGGAATAATAACAAAGCGGTTATGATAGAAACATGTAAGAGGTAAAGCAGGAACTAGAATCATCATGTATCAAGTCTAACAAGAAAACAGGAATCATAACAAGGATTATGACATAATAGGCATAACAGGTATCTTATTATTATTACTCGTCTAACCCATATATCTAGGTATGTGTCTCGGTATATACCCGGTATATATCCCAACTCACATACATCCATATATAAGAAAGTCGAGGTTGTTATTGGAAACAGCGGGGGTATCAACGAACTATGTTTACAGTGGGTCCCGTACTTGCCCGGGACCACGGTCACAGTTTGTTCCGTTGCATGGAAACGGAAGCCAGCCGCAAGGCTTATCCAGGAGGAGGGACTTATGTATGCCCTATATAACAGTCGTATAGGGAGCCAGCTCTCCCCTCGGTCCCCTGGTGGCCCTCAGGTCAGACCGGTTATTCAGTTGCACAACATGCCTAATACCACTGTAAACACGAACACATATCGATATCCGCATGTTTCCCCGACCCAATACAAGTTGGTCCTTTTTAGGATTCGATAGTTTAATTATCACTTTACGGGAAAAACAGGAAATAGACATGATCAGGAATTCAGGAGTACATAAGTACTATATAGTCAGGTCGCTGCATGTAAAGCAGGAAAACAGGTCACTGATCATGATACAGGATAATAAGTCAAGTTCCCGTAAAGGTAATAATCACAAGTCAAATATATCATGCTGGGTGTAAAGTGATAGCATGACAGGATGGTGATATTTAGCAAGCAATCAAACATGATAAGAGATTGATAATAGTCAGGTAAGTCATGTCATAACAAGAGAATCTTACTAAGTGGTAGCATGCCAAGTGGTCAGGTGATAACACAGTAGAAGTCAGGTGATATACATGTGTTAAAAGGAAACGTGAAATTGACGGTCTGAAGTAATGACATGGCAATGATAATATAATAGAAATCCAGAGTTCAATGACCACGAAGGGTCAGCCACGCATAGTGTACGATAAAGAAGTAGGCATATCACAGATAGTGTACAGGAACAAGAATGAAACAAGCAGTCACATGGAAATGGAAATATGAAGTGACTAGAGATGACATACATCAAGTAATAGGTTATAAAGTACAAGTCATGAAGTACAAGTAAGAACAATATATAGTACATGTATCGAGGATAAAATACAAAGTCAAAAAGGAAATCAACTATAACAGACAGCCATAAGTTAGTCGACTAGGTTGGAAAAGTAGTCGACTACTAGAAGGGTTAGTCGACTAAGAAAATGGGGTAGTCGACTAACAGACACGTCAAGTCGACTAACAGTTATGTTAGGTCGACTAAATCTGTGATACAGAGAGTTAAGGTTTTGGTTCAGGAAAAGGTAAGTCGACTAAGGTAAAAAGGGTAGTCGACTAGGGGTCTCAAGTCGACTAATATTTATGATAAGTCGACTGGAGCCGAGAGTTGGGTTTTCTGATTTCAAGAAAAGGTTAGTCGACTAGGGTCAAGGTGTAGTCGACTAATAGAGATATATAGTCGACTAACAAATAAAATGAGTCGACTAAAACTGTGAATCAGAAAAGATTACGTTCCAATCTAAGGGTTTCTAGTCGACTAGGTCCTAGGTCAAGTCGACTAATCGTGGTCAAAACAGAATACAGAGCAGAATCTGCTGGTTGTGTTGGATGGTCTAAAAATAGGATTTTTATGACATATGAACACAAGATATGGAGATACAAGTATGCTTAGGAATGAAACAAGTCTTGGTGAGTAAAAATACTCACTAGGATTGGTTAGGTGAAGCTTTATAGTCTTGAAAGGATCCCAAGGTGGAGATGATGGCCTCAATCCAAAAGTAGTTGTTGAAGTTGAAGTTGCTTGAGGTGGAGAAGATGATCTTGGTGTTGCTTTGGGAGTTGGTGGTTGAAGATGAAGACCTTGATGATGCCCTAGATGAAGCTCTTGAAGTTGGAGGTTGAGTTGAGATGGAGGAGGATTTTGGTGAAGGGGATTTCTTTTGGTGAAGTGAAGAAAAAGAGATGGAATTGTAAAGGAATGTTTATATATGATTTGGAATTTGTGAAGGAGGTGAAATTAGAGTAGATGAGAGGGGTTATTTGCAAAGTGGAGGAGGGGGTGAGTGTCCTTCTCTTGGCCACTTGGCCGGCCATGGAAGAGAGAGAGAAAGAGAGATATTTTTGTGGGAAGTGTGTGGAAGAGTGTGGAATTATTGGAATTTTGGAAAATGGAAATGCTTTAGCTTGTGGAGGAAAGAAAGAAATAAAGGAAAAGGAAAAATGGAAAAGAAATTGAAATGAGAAGATATTTTCTTGGAATCAGAATTGGAAAATATTGAAAGGACAGATACCCGGTTTAAATCGAGGATACGGAAAACATTTCGGAAAATACCGGAATCGTCCGAAATTCAAGTATCTCGGAACGACCCGAAATAATTATCAAAAATCCATAATATTATATTAAGAATAATGGTGAAATCCGTTTTAAGAAATACTTTATAGTTTTAAAACTAAAAATCCCGGAACCAGTTATCTACCGACTCCGTTGGAATTTTCATAAAATTATAAAATCCTCAGAAAAAGCATGTAGGTAGAAAATATTATTCTAAGAAATAAAGTCTAAAGAATCATTTAGAAATTCCAAACCGTTTGTGAAATAAAAATCCAGGAATCGGTCAGCGGCACTGGCCGACACCGGTTTTGAAGAAATTCCTTTTAATTCAGGAAAAATCTAGAAAATCATAGAAAATTTATAATAATGGAAAATAATATTTGAAACTGAAATCGGTCAAATCTAATCACCGGAAAGACCATATCGAATAATATACTATGATCGGGTCCCTGGTTCAGACTGGGGCTGACCCCGAGACCACGAATCCAAATCCAAGACAAAACAATCATATAAAGAATTCATAATACAGAATAAATACAGGAAACAAATCGACAAAATACGATCGAAAATCTGAATACGCAACTAAGTACGTATTCCGGGAACGGGGTATTACAATCCACCCACCTTACAAAAATTGCGTCCTCGCAATTTCCCTAAGGGGGTAAATTGAATACAAAGGGGACATGGTTGGAATAAAGGTCTCATAAAACCAAAACAGGGGATAAGATGAACACATGAGGGACTAGAATGAACAATGATAGAATGATAAGGAAAAATATTTAGAATGATAACCAACTCAAATACAAGATCTGGGGTAGTGGTTACCCTGATATCCCTAAGGTTCCGGATCTGGACACTGGTCCTCACGCTCCGCTGCACTGTCTGATGCCTCTGCTCTACTCTGATCTGCTCCAGTTTTCACTCCCCTCTGCTGCTGATCATTCTGTTGGGGTGGAATTGGAGCTCTACGGTCAACGGGTCCCGGATTCCTCCTTGGTGGCGGCGCTGAAAATGCTGGGGCTAGATGAGCTGGTCTGACTGGTGCCATATTCCCTACTCTCCTGAACTGGCAATTCCTTATCACATGACCCTCTTTCCCACATGCCAAACATAACCCGTTGGCCATTCGGCAATCCCTCTTAAAATGTCCGGGTTTGTGGCAGAAATTGCATGTGACCTTAGGAAGAGGACGTTGGAACGGTCGTTTGATCTTCGGGCCATTGATTGCATGGTTCAAAGTCTCGGTCTCGGCCGCCGACTCGGCCGGCACCGAGACGGATCGGTCTCGGCGACTCGGATCGGACTCGGGCGATACGCAAAAAACGCTACATAGAGCGCCAAAAAATTATGAAAAAATCATGACAAATCATAAAAAAATGTAAACATCCAAATTCATGCATCACATATTCAAAACATATCACCTAACACTCAAAATATAACGTGAAAGCATAAATACAAGCGTCGTCGGTAGAAAAATATCAAAATACATGCATAATATAGTAAATTGCACAAAATAATTCATAAGTACCTGCTAATATAGTCATTTCCACATTGAATTACGAGGAGGCTCCAAATCATCATTATCATCTGGCCCGCGATAAGTATAGAAACCAGGCATATAGTTTCCATAAGGATAATGATATGTTTGTGGGTGGGATCCTGTAGGCTGAGATGATTGGCCAGAGGATCCACTATCAGAGTAATATGGCGGTAGGGGCTGTGCAATATCAGCTCCATGGTGATAATACCCAAAACCTCGATATTCAGTGCTGCTAGTAGAGTAATCACCAGTGCTAGAATAATCAGTGCCAGAATATTGGCCAGATGTCAAACCCAACCCCTGTAAATGGCCTTCAAGACTATGATGACCATGTGAGTAGTAATCATGTCCACTCGAATAATCATCGCTAGAACTGAATTCGACCAACCGATCCAAATGCCTACGCTGCTGTGAAATCCCCGCCCGGCCTCCATGATCTGTATCTTGTGTGGCATAATATTGTGAATCCCATGTTAAAGCATCATCTCGTTGGCTTCCACCAACACCATGAGTATCTTCAACATTACCACCATCACCACCATCACTGCCGCCATCACCCTCACCACCATCACCCTCACCACCATCATCGCCACCACCATCACCGCTGTCATCATCACCGCCATCACCATCATCACCGCCACTTTCGTCAGTATGACGAATACCTTCATCTAACCAACCTAAGTCATCTGGTGGTAACATCGGCTGTTCTCCCTCACGAATCCACTCATCCAAAATATCATCATCATTGAAAATATTGTTCAGATCAATTGGGTTGTAATAATCATCAGTGTCGCTTTTGCATGTCAAGTTTCTTACTCGCAACCGCATATTGTAATGCACATATACTAGTTTATGCAACTTTTTCATTGCCAACCGGTTGCGCAGTTTTGTATGAATTAGCGACCACGTGCTCCAATTTCTTTCACAACCCGATGAAGAACATGTTTGGCTTAAGACTTTGATGGCAATTTTCTGCAGATTGGGAGCTTCTTCGCCATAATTAATCCACCAATCAGCTGGAAGAGATTGTTGCACTGCTCTTCTAGTTAGTGAGCTTCCAAATTCTCCAACTCCATCCACAAATAATTTTATCTGTGAGAATACACATCACAAGTGTTAATATTTGCATAACATTATATCGATGAAATAAATAAATTATTATTACCTCATTAATAGCTCTTGCTTGTTTAGTCAAATCTGGCTCCAATCTTTTAATGACCTCCTTTAATCCATATCTCACTTCTGGATGTGTAGAAAAGTTTTTTGAATATTGGAGTGCTGGATTTAAAAAATATGCTGCAATAATGTAAGCAAACGATTGTTATGATATGACAGTTTCAATTTCTAGTCAACAAATATGATTTCTAGGCAAATGAATTACCAGCAGCATGCAAGTGTCTATGCAATTGTCCCTCCCATCTTCTATCAATGATGTCCCAGTACTTCTTCCAGTTCTTATTTGAGGCCTTTATAGCCAATTTTGCTCTATCCATAGCTTCATATATAATAGATAGTGTAGGTTTCTTGTCCTGGTCCACTATCTTCAAGACTCTAACAAGAGGATCCATAATGTTTTGGACCTCTCTTGCCTTCTTCCAAAACCGGTCAGTCAGAATGAGATTAGCAACCTTATCTCGCACACTTCTTCTACTCCTTTCCTTGTTGAATTCACGCCATTCTGTAGTCGTGCACATTCTTTTCAAATCTTGCTCATAGCGAATAAGGCTTTCAATAGAAATAAACTCGGTGGCAAACCGTGTTATACCTGGTCTCAACAAATCTCTATCTTTGGTGTATAGCTTCATTAAATTCACCACTTTGAGGCTATTGTAAATGAATGATGTGATCACCTTAGCATCATCCAATGTCTCCTTGACTGATTTCAAAGAGCCAATATCTTCAAGCATCAAATCAATGCAATGTGCTGCACAGGGAGACCAAAACAAATGTTTTCTCTTCTCCATCAACATGTGACCAGCTGCTTTGAAACTTGCCTCATTATCTGTGACAACCTGCACGATATTTTCTTCGCCAACTTCATCAACAACTTTATCCATTAGCGAGAATATATACTCAGCAGTCTTCGAGATATTAGTGGTATCAACAGAAGTATGGTAGATCATGCTTCTATCACAATAAATCATGAAATTAACAATAGGCTTTCTATTATGTGAACTCCATCCATCACACATGATCGTGCAACCATACTGCGGCCATTTTGTTTTTATTGAAGCAATATATACTCCAATTTCTTTCACTTCCTCCTCTAAATAGAGATTGCCAATCTGGTACCCTGTAGGGCCTTTTACACCTGGACCTGCCTCCGCAATAGTATTAATCATGGCTTGGTAGTAAGGACCACTATCAGCTGCATTGAATGGTATTGCATTGTAGTGAAAGAACTTCGCCACGGATTTCCCAACTTTTTTCATATTCTCAGTTGAGAACATGCTTTTGATTGATTTCTGTTTTGTTGGGAACATGTAAGGATCAATACCACGAGCTGGAATTTCAGCTTCTCTCATAGTCATACTCCGACGCAATCCACGGTTACTCCCTGATCCTGAAGGCTGTGAACTACTGCCACCAATATCAACTCCTTCTGCCGATCTCCAAGCCATTTCACGACTTTCTTTCATGGCTTGTTTCAGTTGTCTTCTTTCAACTCCTTCTAAACCACCAACTTCTTCAATTTCATTATCAGAATCTTCTTCGGTCACCTCATAGAAATCTTCCTCACTTAAAGATCTCATAAGTCGGTCTTTTTTAGATTTAATGGCCGCTCTTTCTTTACTACCTTCAGAAAGATGTCGTCTCATTATTTGAGATATCTCTTTTGATACTCGCAAGCATCCTTCCACCTGACCGGGTACATGTGCTATATGCTGCTTCAATCTAGTGATACCACCATGGACTTGTTTCCCACAATAATTGCACTTCACAAGTTTTCTACTTCCACCAACAGGGGTACCATGTTCCCATCCAATATCGCGTTGCTTTGGAGCCATACTGAAATTTAAAAAAAATTATCTGTTAAATTAAATTAAAACTAAAATTAACTAAATTAAAAAACATTAAATTAAACTCAATTAAATGAAACTACAATAAATTAAACTAAACTAGTTTATACTAGATTAAGCAACACTAACTTAATTACCTAACTTTAATAAAATAATTAAATTACCTAATTTAATTACAAAACTTTATTAAATTAAATAAACCTAAATTAAGTTAACTAAACTAATTTAAATTAATTAAATTCAATTAAATGAAACTATATTAAATTAAGCTAAACTAATTTATACTAGATTAACCTACAATAACTTAATTACCTAACTTCAATAAAATTATTAAATTACCTAACTTAATTACAAAACTTTATTAGATTAATTAACCTAAATTAAGTTAAATTAACTTTACCTAAACTAACCTAAATTAAATGACATTAAATGCAAATTAATTAGAGAGAGAGGAACAGAGTGGGAGAGAGACGGAGACAGAGGAGAGAGAGAGGAACACAGTGGAGGAGAGAGAGAGAGAGACAGAGGGAGAGACAGAGAGAGACTGACAGGGAGAGGGAGAGATACAGAGAGAGAGAGAGAGTGCGACAGAGAGAGAGAGAGATACAGAGTGATAGAGAGAGAGAGAGAGAGTGCGACAGAGAGAGAGAGAGAGATACAGAGTGAGAGAGAGAGAGATACAGAGAGAGAGAGAGAGTGCGACAGAGAGAGGGACCCGATCCGGGTCGACTCGGCGATCCACGCGTGACTCGGGCCTCCGAGTCATCCCGGGGCCGCCGAGTCGGATACGACTCGGCCGAGTCGTATCCGACTCGGCCGATCCTTTGAACACTGATTGATTGTCCTGGTCGTATCTCCTTCATTCAGCAACTGCAAAGCCCTCTTCATCAACTGCAAAGCCTTCTTAACTGACTTATTCTGCACTTGGTTCTCACCCTTCTTCTCCAATCTTCGTTCCACTCCACGGGAAACCTTTGATACTTGCCCAGCGTTGCCACGATCCGACCTCCTATCCATGTCTAGATGATGAAAGATAACTGGAATTGGAATAATGGAAGGAGTTTAGGACATAAGGGAAGGAATCAAGATGAACTAGATAAATCAAGCAGGACTAGATAACTTTGTACATTGCAGTTGGCAATAGCAAATTAATAGAATTTGCTGCTTGTTTGTACTAGAGGTGGTGAGAGCCTAAGCTCTGATACCATCCTGTAACGCCCCGATTCCACGGATACGGGGACGTCACTGCGACGTATATACGTAGGTCAGAAAATGCCCCCACGTATATACGCTAAGCATAAAGTACAAGCAAGGATCAGAGTACAACACAAAGCGTGGTATACATACATATGCCAACATAAAAGTACATATACAAAGCTATCACAGTATGATAAACAACTACACATTACATGTGTCCTTTATCACAACAAGTCCAAAAGTAAAATATACAAGATGAACAACAAAATGCTCACGAGTAGGATGAAGGTCTCGTGAGTCAAAAGGAGAGTCTGGCACAAGGAACTGGAGCTAGGCTGCCAGCTCACAAAGAAAAACTTGATCTACCGTGGACAGCTCCACTGCAATCCAAGCTTCAAAACCTGAACATACAAATCCAAGGGAGTCAGGACCTCCCAACAATGAACAGGCTACAGCCAAATGGCTAAGAGACATGAATAAGTAAGAGGGAATAGTATAAGAAACATGAACCAACAGGTAATGGAAGTATAACGAAATAAAGATGGAAAGATAGTATATAAACTCAAGTTACAGTTTTTACAAGACTAGCACGTCGAAGGAATAATAACAAAGCGGTTATGATAGAAACATGTAAGAGGTAAAGCAGGAACTAGAATCATCATGTATCAAGTCTAACAAGAAAACAGGAATCATAACAAGGATTATGACATAATAGGCATAACAGGTATCTTATTATTATTACTCGTCTAACCCATATATCTAGGTATGTGTCTCGGTATATACCCGGTATATATCCCAACTCACATACATCCATATATAAGAAAGTCGAGGTTGTTATTGGAAACAGCGGGGGTATCAACGAACTATGTTTACAGTGGGTCCCGTACTTGCCCGGGACCACGGTCACAGTTTGTTCCGTTGCATGGAAACGGAAGCCAGCCGCAAGGCTTATCCAGGAGGAGGGACTTATGTATGCCCTATATAACAGTCGTATAGGGAGCCAGCTCTCCCCTCGGTCCCCTGGTGGCCCTCAGGTCAGACCGGTTATTCAGTTGCACAACATGCCTAATACCACTGTAAACACGAACACATATCGATATCCGCATGTTTCCCCCGACCCAATACAAGTTGGTCCTTTTTAGGATTCGATAGTTTAATTATCACTTTACGGGAAAAACAGGAAATAGACATGATCAGGAATTCAGGAGTACATAAGTACTATATAGTCAGGTCGCTGCATGTAAAGCAGGAAAACAGGTCACTGATCATGATACAGGATAATAAGTCAAGTTCCCGTAAAGGTAATAATCACAAGTCAAATATATCATGCTGGGTGTAAAGTGATAGCATGACAGGATGGTGATATTTAGCAAGCAATCAAACATGATAAGAGATTGATAATAGTCAGGTAAGTCATGTCATAACAAGAGAATCTTACTAAGTGGTAGCATGCCAAGTGGTCAGGTGATAACACAGTAGAAGTCAGGTGATATACATGTGTTAAAAGGAAACGTGAAATTGACGGTCTGAAGTAATGACATGGCAATGATAATATAATAGAAATCCAGAGTTCAATGACCACGAAGGGTCAGCCACGCATAGTGTACGATAAAGAAGTAGGCATATCACAGATAGTGTACAGGAACAAGAATGAAACAAGCAGTCACATGGAAATGGAAATATGAAGTGACTAGAGATGACATACATCAAGTAATAGGTTATAAAGTACAAGTCATGAAGTACAAGTAAGAACAATATATAGTACATGTATCGAGGATAAAATACAAAGTCAAAAAGGAAATCAACTATAACAGACAGCCATAAGTTAGTCGACTAGGTTGGAAAAGTAGTCGACTACTAGAAGGGTTAGTCGACTAAGAAAATGGGGTAGTCGACTAACAGACACGTCAAGTCGACTAACAGTTATGTTAGGTCGACTAAATCTGTGATACAGAGAGTTAAGGTTTTGGTTCAGGAAAAGGTAAGTCGACTAAGGTAAAAAGGGTAGTCGACTAGGGGTCTCAAGTCGACTAATATTTATGATAAGTCGACTGGAGCCGAGAGTTGGGTTTTCTGATTTCAAGAAAAGGTTAGTCGACTAGGGTCAAGGTGTAGTCGACTAATAGAGATATATAGTCGACTAACAAATAAAATGAGTCGACTAAAACTGTGAATCAGAAAAGATTACGTTCCAATCTAAGGGTTTCTAGTCGACTAGGTCCTAGGTCAAGTCGACTAATCGTGGTCAAAACAGAATACAGAGCAGAATCTGCTGGTTGTGTTGGATGGTCTAAAAATAGGATTTTTATGACATATGAACACAAGATATGGAGATACAAGTATGCTTAGGAATGAAACAAGGCTTGGTGAGTAAAAATACTCACTAGGATTGGTTAGGTGAAGCTTTATAGTCTTGAAAGGATCCCAAGGTGGAGATGATGGCCTCAATCCAAAAGTAGTTGTTGAAGTTGAAGTTGCTTGAGGTGGAGAAGATGAGCTTGGTGTTGCTTTGGGAGTTGGTGGTTGAAGATGAAGACCTTGATGATGCCCTAGATGAAGCTCTTGAAGTTGGAGGTTGAGTTGAGATGGAGGAGGATTTTGGTGAAGGGGATTTCTTTTGGTGAAGTGAAGAAAAAGAGATGGAATTGTAAAGGAATGTTTATATATGATTTGGAATTTGTGAAGGAGGTGAAATTAGAGTAGATGAGAGGGGGTTATTTGCAAAGTGGAGGGGGTGAGTGTCCTTCTCTTGGCCACTTGGCCGGCCATGGAAGAGAGAGAAAGAGAGATATTTTTGTGGGAAGTGTGTGGAAGAGTGTGGAATTATTGGAATTTGGAAAATGGAAATGCTTTAGCTTGTGGAGGAAAGAAAGAAATAAAGGAAAAGGAAAAATGGAAAAGAAATTGAAATGAGAAGATATTTTCTTGGAATCAGAATTGGAAAATATTGAAAGGACAGATACCCGGGTTTAAATCGAGGATACGGAAAACATTTCGGAAAATACCGGAATCGTCCGAAATTCAAGTATCTCGGAACGACCCGAAATAATTATCAAAAATCCATAATATTATATTAAGAATAATGGTGAAATCCGTTTTAAGAAATACTTTATAGTTTTAAAACTAAAAATCCCGGAACCAGTTATCTACCGACTCCGTTGGAATTTTCATAAAATTATAAAATCCTCAGAAAAAGCATGTAGGTAGAAAATATTATTCTAAGAAATAAAGTCTAAAGAATCATTTAGAAATTCCAAACCGTTTGTGAAATAAAAATCCAGGAATCGGTCAGCGGCACTGGCCGACACCGGTTTTGAAGAAATTCCTTTTAATTCAGGAAAAATCCAGAAAATCATAGAAAATTTATAATAATGGAAAATAATATTTGAAACTGAAATCGGTCAAATCTAATCACCGGAAAGACCATATCGAATAATATACTATGATCGGGTCCCTGGTTCAGACTGGGGCTGACCCCGAGACCACGAATCCAAATCCAAGACAAAACAATCATATAAAGAATTCATAATACAGAATAAATACAGGAAACAAATCGATAAAATACGATCGAAAATCTGAATACGCAACTAAGTACGTATTCCGGGAACGGGGTATTACAGTAGGGTTGGTGTTAGTCAACCGTTCGATACTTGTAGGCTGTCTAAAAATCAATAAGGACAAGTCATCAAAAAGCAGAGTCCAAACTCCAGACGCAAGGCTAATCATAGCTATCACTGCAATACCAAGACGCGAGGGTCAAAACACACGTCTCCGCATCACTGCAGCACCAAGACGCGAGGGTCAAAACCCGCGTCTCCGCATCACTGCAGCACCAAGACGCGAGGGTCAAAACCTGCGTCTCAGCATCACTGCAGCACCAAGACGCGAGGGTCAAAAATCGCGTATCAGTATTACTTCAGCAACAAGGCGCAAGGTTAAAAACCCGCGTCTCGGTTATAACTACCCTCATTACTGGGTCACTTACTGCCTACATAGTGAGGGAGTTAACCCCCATTATGGAGCGTTTTTAGGGGACACGTTCACCCCCTGAAACCTCTATAAATAGCCCAGTTTACTGAAAAGGGGGAGAGATATATATAAGGGAGATAAAAAAAAGAGAAGGTTCAACTCTTCTAACAACTTGCTGCGTATAAGTTAGTTTGTCTTTGCCCACAATCTCTTTGAGATTCTTGGTAGACAGGAGCTGTGTTACTCCATCTGCTATCCAAAGAGAGGATTCCCAGGAGGTCCTGACGTTCACCCGGTCAACGGAAAACAAGATTCACTTTCCACCGCCACATCAAGAACCCAGCACTAAACAAAGGGGAGATTCAAGCGTGAACATCTTCCCTCTCTTGTAATCGGAGTGTTGATCCGTTGTAATTCTTCATTGATTCAAGGAAATTTTACACGAATTTCTCCCACCAAACAATACTAAGTGACCATGTGTGGTGGTCGAGTCGGAGACGGGGTCTCTTGTTGTCGTTATATCTAGGAAGAAGCTCCGAGTGTAAGGACGTGTTCCCAAAAATATCCTTGTTGGACAAAATCTTCGAGATATTACGGAGGGATCGGCATTTGGGAAGTCTAGTGTCCCTTGCTATCATGGAAAGAGCAATAGTCTTTCGCTCCGAGACGAGCATCGCTTCCGAACGCTTCACCCAGGGTTGACCCTTGATGGCTTCGAAGACGTCCTGGCAATGTTTAAAATAACGATAACGTAATGATAACATTTTTCTTCTGTTATGTTAATATAGGTTATAACGTAACGCATAACGTAGGTTACGCGATTTAATATTTAATTAATAAAAATAAATATATATACTATATTTAAGATTTTTTATAAATAAGAAAATAATTTTAAAAAATCAAAAAAAATATCAAAACGTTAGCAAGTCTCACAACAATTTTTATCAAGTATCAAAATAATTTTTCACATTCACAAGTTATAATTCATAATTTCATCTACACAAATAACAATATTATTCACATATTTCATTATATTTCATAATTTTTAAATCAGACTATTCAATCTACACAGACTCATAATTCAATCTACAACAATTCATGATTCAGTCATAATTCATAATTTTTAGTTATGTTATTCATTATAATTCATAATTCAATCTACAATATGCTATTCAATTAAACCCCCCGTGTCCTTCACTCTCTCCGATATTTATCCCTGATCTCTCTCTGCTATCTCCCCTTCCCGATCTCTCTGCTTTCTCTCCCCCTCCCGATCTCTCTGCTCTCTCTCTTCTGATCTCAGAGAGGGTGATCAGGGCGAGAAAGCAGAGAGAGATCGAGGGGGAGAGAGAGTTTACCTGTGCTTGGAGATGGAGAACCACCGCTTGGAAATGACGCCAGCGAGAACCACTACGACGGATATCCATCAGAGGTAGATCTTTTTCTTTTGCTGTCGATCGGAGGTATGTCTTCTTCTCGGCGCCGATGAGGACACGGCGACAATGTTGCAGAGAGGACGAGCAAGCGAGCGAATTTGGGGGATTTTTTTTGCCCTAGACCAAGAGAATATGAGGTTATAAGAAGTCGACTTGTACCGTAACGTAGGTTTCGGTGCGTTATATTAATAACGTAACGTAACGTAAGTTACGAGCAAAATAACCATAGTTATCAAACATTGTGTTTTTTAGACCTGTTACATAACGATTGGTCAGCGTTATGTTATATAACGAGTTATAACGGGTTATAAAACGGGTTTTTTAAAACACTGCGTCCTGGATCGGGAGCTTTAGCGGAGTGAAGCAGTCGTCCACCTGGTATGTTCAGAGTGGACCCTGCTAGTGGTCCAGGAATGGATGCTTCTTGAAAGCACCACGCCCGCGACCATGCTTGTCGATGGAGGAATCTCCATATTATGGCTTTGGTTTTGCTCTGTCATCACCGCAGTTGAAAGATTGGTTGGCGGAGCTTTTCAATGCTTCCTCCAATTGGATGTACGATTGAGCTCGGTACAGGATCTCACTCCAACGGGTAACGTTGGGCTTCACCAGATGCTTGTACAGCGAATAAGTGATTGTAGCTCGCTAATGAATTTGAAAGCGGAGGCGTCCTCGTTGTAGTTGTGTACTTTGGCTAGCTGAATCTAAAAGTAATCAATTTACACCTTGAGACTGTCAGAGGGTCTCATCTTGACGGAGAGGAGATGATGATTGTTCTGCTTGAACACCGACAGAAGGAGTACTGAGAGGGGAACAACTTGGTGAGATCCTTGAAGTCATAGATCGAGTGTGACGAAAGAGAGTAGAACCAATCAGAGGATGCACCCTTCAAGCTGGAGGGGAAGATCTGGCACAAGATGGAATCGAACCGGACATAGATCACCATCTTGTCCTGATATTGGCGGAGATGCTTGATAGGATCACTCTGACCAGAGTAGCGGTTAAAAATCAGAATCGTGAACTTCTTGTAAAATTCACATTTCAATATATCCTCAAAGAAGAGGGAGTTGGATAGATCGGTGGTGATGGCTATGCGTCTGCCGTGATGAGGCACTTTTGCTTCTCTGACTCGCTTTTGTACAAACTCGTCGAGATCTTGGACACGGATGAATTCTTCGGTCTTCCTCCGTGTATGAATGATCCCTCGTGCGAGAATGTGACAAACTCGACCTGCTATCGGATCATTCCGACGGAGTAGGGGAGTCTGACATGCATCACCTCTGACTCTGAGAGTGCTTGCCATCTTGGGCCTCAGTAGCAGCGGGCCTTTCTGGTAATGGAGGCGGCCCTTGAGAGTTTTGGACGGCCATAATCTTGACGATGAGTTGATTGTAACGCTTCAATTCCTCCCGTTCATGGACCGCGTTTTCTCTATCATGTGCCACTTGCTCCTGCTCATGGTCGAATAGGGCCTGCTGCTTCACCATCTCCTCATTCATGTCAGCGAACATTAGGAGGATGTCTCTGGCTGCCCTTTGTGAAGGTTCAAAGGCAATTTCTTTCACGATGGGGCTGTCGCTCGAGGAAACGATGCCTCCGACGGTGGCAATGGATTTGTCCTTGGAGGTGATCCCGTTGCCGGCAGTCAGCTGCTTCTTCGGGGCCATGGCTCGTAGGAGAGATTTTTTTTTAGGATGAGTTTGATAGGGGAGAGATCTGAGTGTTATGACTCAGATCTCAATGAAAGCACCAGTGATGGAGATTTTCTGCCTCAAGCGATCGGACGGTCGATTCACACCACAAGTAAGAATAGGGAAGTAGGGAGTGCGTGAATAAGAATAATGCAAAGCATAGAGAAAGAGAAACACAAGATTTTTTATGTGAAAACCCAAATCGAGAAAAACTCATGGGAAGGAGGAGAAGAATCCACTATAATTCACTGATTACAAGATTTACAGAGATTGCATGATTGTATGTCAGAATCTTAGTACTGGACTTTTCTCGGAAAAGAAAAAAGAGCATTCTCCCCTTCTCGCTGGAGGAGAAGGTCTATTTATACTTGATCTAAGTTGTGTGCATGGGGCGGACGGTACGGGAGTGATCATCGTAACCGCATGATCTGCACGTATTAATTTGTTGTAACATGCGTGAAAATTGATGCTTGATTGTTGGAATTGCGGGTTGGAATTACATGACCCACCTCTGTCCATTACTACCCAGCTAGAGGGCGTTTCACGTTATGAATGTGGAGAAAGATCAGGTTGCTTAACTGAAAGCGGAAATTAGGGATAATCTGTTGTCTTTGTGTAATTGAAGGCAGAGATCAAGGATGAGATATTGTCGTAGTTGTCTTGTGCGGAGCTTAAGTCCCTGGAATGGGGAATGACTGAGAGCATTTGAGCTGCCGGGATGAAAATATCCTCGGGAAGAAGAGCGACTTTTGAAATGACTCAGGAGTGACAGAAGCTCCTGGTTGCTAGGGCACGTGTTATCATCCCATGATGGTCAAATTTTGACCACTATAGACAAACAGATCTTTATAGTAACATATCTCATTTGGGAAGAGAGAAACTACTCCCATGCCAAAATAATAGTAGTATGATGGAATTTTACTACAACCGATTAAATTCATTTGACACTCGTTCCACTCATTGCCTGCCAGCTCGCAAGTGGAGGTATAACCAATGGAATCAAATAACAAATTGCAATACAGTACAAATGCAGATAAAGTTGTATAGATAGAGGCCACACAGAATCAAAATTTACCTCAAAGATGTCCTCTTTACAATTCTCCCACTCGCGCAAGAACGCGCTGTAGCACGTATCCCGCGATGCAAATCAGTCTAATTAGGGTTTACAACCAAATCACTAGAGAAATCTAGGGTTTAAGAAAGAATGAATGAAATTAGGGCAGGATATTGATCGAGAGGGGGAGGCAAGGTTACGATGTGTTCTTTGTACTCGCCAGAGCCGCCGTCGTCGGGGCACTTGTCGCCGATCCGCAGGAGAAGCGACCGCCAGCTGCTGCCGCTGCTGCTCATTTCTTCTCAGCTCGTCGAACGATTTGGGGGTAAGACGAAGGGAGCCGAAGAACCTCCGAGGTTTTGAAGAGGTTTAAAGGGATGGGAGCCGGACAAAAAAAATATGTACTAGCTAAAATTCTTTAAAATGCATTAAACTTGTTTTGAAAAAAAATAACATAAAATTTGAAAATTGCAACATGATTTTTTTTCCTTCAAATTTTCAAGACAATCATCCGTCGGCCAGGCTCCCTCCGCCTCCTCGCCCTGAATATGTGACCGACAGATGGTAATTTCTTGAAAATTTAAAAGGAAAAAAAAGATTCTGATAGCATATTACAATTTCAAAGTTTGTGACATTTTTTTGAAATATCTGAAAGTTCATGTTATCAGTTATCTCAATGAATTTTAGTCAAGTTTTTCAATTATAGTAGACCCCTATTAGAATTTGAAGTAGTCAAGTGTTTGTTTGGCTGCAAAACGCCGCAAAACGCAAGTCGTAAATTTTTTTTTCCATTTTCCGTTGTTTGTTTCACTAAAAACAAGTTGCAAATACAACTCTTCTTTTCCCACTTGCAGTTGCTACAGTTAAATTTGTGGTCATGTAAATCTCACTTTTACACTCATATTTTCTCACCTGCAGTTGCTACAGTTAATTTTGTGGTCATGTAACTCTCACTTGTAATACACAAACAGTTCAAAACAGTTACTTGATAATCAATATATAATTTAATATTGTTAAATATTTAATATTATAAATAGTCTTTATTTCTTATTTAATTATTTAATTATTTTATGTTTTTAATCTTTAATTATTATTATTGTTTTTAATATAGTTTTAATATTTAATATTTTACTATTTTAATTTAATATTTTTATTTAATACTTTATTATTTTGTTAATACTTATTCCATTTTTTATTATTTTATTTAGAGTTAATATTTATTAATATAACAGTATTATACTTTAATATAAAATTACTATATATTTAATTATTTATTTTTTAATATAAAAAATTACTTTATTAATATCATAATATATCTTATTATTATTAATATTTATTATGTTAATATTGTAATAATAATTCAGTATAATAATACTATATGATAATTTATTATTAATTATAATTATATTTTACTTTGTTAATTTTATATTTCTATAATATTATAATAAAATTATAATAAAATTTATATTATAATAACTTTCAAGTATTTTAATATTATAATATTATAACTATATTTTATTATTTTTGTAAGATTTTTTAATATTTATATTTTATTAGTATTCTTAAAATTTTATTAATGTTCTTTAGATTTTCTTAAAATTTTATATTATTTATTTAGTTAATATTTTAGTAATATTTTACTATTTATACTAATATTTTATTAATATTATTGTTATAAATAAAATATTAAGATTATTAATTTTTTATCTCAAATTTATTAATACAGTTTAATTTGCAATAGTAGATTTAATTTAATAGTATTTATAATATTTAAATTACTGCTACAGTTAATTTTGTGGTCAACTTTTCCACTTACACTTTTACATTACCAACCAAACACCGTAAAACACAATATAGTTTACCATTTACACTTTCACTTTATCAACCAAACACCGTAAAACACAATATACTTTTCTATTTACAATTCACTTTATCAACCAAACACCGTAAAACACAATATATTTTCTCTGCTACAGTTCAATTTTTCCATTCTCATTTTACGACTTACGACTTGCGACGTTTTGCAACGAAACAAACAGGCCCTAGTGTAGTTTTTCTTTTAAGGGTTTGTTTGGTTGTCGTATTGGTCGTAATTTATAAGTCGTAATTGGTAAAATATTTTACAGTTGTAAATAAGTTACACGCATGTAAGTTTTACAGTATTTGGCAGGGGTGGCAATTGGGTCGGGTCGGGTCTAATTGGGTCGGGTCTTAAATGGGTCGACCCATAATCGGGTCGGGTCGACCCGACCCATTTATTTATATGGGTGAAAAATCCAAACCCAAACCCGACCCAGTATTATGTGGGTCGACCCGACCCGACCCATTTGACCCATTTAACTAAATGGGTCGGCCGGGTCGGGTCGACCCGTTAGCGGTAAATGTTTTGTAGGAACCTTGTTCTTGCATTCTATAAGTAGATGACAGTGGCATAATGTTGGTTTCAATTAGTTAAAAATCATAAAATCATGTATATCAAATGCAATGCTTCTTATTCTCTGAAATAAAGGTGAAAGTATTAGTGGGATTGAGACAAACTCAAGGATTATTTATGCAATATAATTTTGTTTATTTATGAGAATGTAGTTAAAATTAAGGGGCTTTAGGTTTTTCATAGAAGATTGTGCAATGTGTATGGTGTATTGGATTTTGATGAAGAAAGGATGGAGAGCTAAATTATGAAGTCCCTGAGCGGAAATGATAAATGATTCCCAAAAAAAATCTCTGGATCAAAAATATAAAAAGGTAAATGGGTCTTAGCGGGTCTTAGCGGGTTTGGTGGGTTTGGGTCGACCCGACCCATTTATTAATCGGGTCTGGTGGGTCGACCCGATTACGACCCAAACCCGTATAGCTCAAACCCATACCCACTTACTCTGGGTCGGGTCGGGTCGGGTCTGGCGGGTCGGGTCTGAATTGCCCCCTAGTATTTGGTTGGTAATATTAAGTTGTAAGTGAGAAAATGTATTGTGTTTTACGGTGTTTGGTTGTCATAATGTGTAAGTCGTAAGTGAAAAAGTTGACCACAAAATTAACTATTTGTTAATTTAAAAAGTTTTAGTATTACAAATAAATACTAAAAATGTTAAATATTAAAAAAAATAAATATTAACATAAAAAAATAATACAAATTTGTTGTAAGTGGGCAGTAAGTGAGTGGTAATTGAGTTACAAGTGAGTGGTAGTTGAGTTGCTTTACATCTTTTACGAATTACAGTCCAAACAAATGTCGTAATTGTAATTGAGTTGTAAGTCATTTATAAATTACGGACTTTTATAACTTTTACGACGAAACAAACAGCCCCTAAGTTGCAGTGATAGGTTTGCAAATCTTTAATTGCGGTTTTCTAAAATGTAGGTTGACATGTTTATTTAGATACAAAGAGAGTTTTCTAAAATTCCTTTTCTTGATCAACTTGTTCCTTAAAGGAAAAACAGCACCTTTACCAGGTAAACAAGGCTACAACTAGAGGTGACAACAGAGTCAAATAACTCAATCAGAGTTTGATCTGAATTTTACATGATTTGAATTTGACTCGACATTGGTATGGATCTTTAGGACTGTATTTGATAGCTTATTGAATAGGAATTCATACCAAAATTAGATCTGATTTCTCAGTTAATGTTGGTATAAAGTTAATCTAGGTATGAGATCTTAAACTATTCAAACGCGATAATCAGAATGAAACATTTTAAATAGTCTATTTCACTTAATTCAATCTAATTTTTTATATTTAAACACAATTCACATAAGATTATTGTTATTTTAAATAGATCCAATATTTCTAAATTTTAAAAACAAAGGGGGTTTCGATACATCCCATTATGTTAAACCATAATTAAGAAAAAACTCTACTTCATAATTTAAATCACTATAACTATCTCCTTTTTCTTAAATCAATCAGGTGCGCCCACGTGTCAAGTGCAGAAGCGTTCTTTAACAGCGAAAGACGCAAATGTCCCGCAATAATTGCTTAAAAAAAAAGCAGACTCCGGATTGCTGGAATATAGAAGTGCGGTTATGATCACAATCCTCACAAAAAATGTCTTTTATTTCTGAGTCTTTATTAAGATTGTGGACATGATCGCAGTCCTCTGCGATCCTGATCGCAGTCCTCTTTATTTCGACTGCGATGGTCACAGTCCTCACAAAAATACAATGTTTCTGGGTCTTTATATGAGTTCGACCATGATCACCTTCCTCTTTATTAGGACTGTAACAATGATTGCAGTCCTCACAAAAAATGTCTTATTTTTGAGTCTTTATTAGGAATGCGATCATGATTGTAGTTATCATAAAAACACAATTTTTCAGTCTATATTGGAGCTGCGACAATAATCACAATCCTCGCAAAATGCTCTAATTTTCAATTAATAGAAGGAGTGCGATAATAATCACAGTCTTCTAATAAAGGTCGTAGGCCTCACAAAGAGCGGCGATCATGAGTCGCAAGTCCTCATATCAGCTTCGCCATCATCAGCACACTCCTATTCACTGACATCGAATGATGCTCAATGCTTTCAGGTCTAAAAATCACATCGATCACAAGCACAAACAAAACTCATTGCGAGCACGAACAAACGAGATCCGAAAAGGTTGATCGTAAAAAAAATTGGTCCAAGGGCTCTGCCCCTTAAGACCCTTGGGAGGAGGCTCCCCGCCCTCTTTCAATCCCCACGGCGACCTGACCGCATAGGTCGATCTGCGAATTACTCTGTGTCGAGACCGTGAGTGAGGGAAGAGCAACGTCGCGGCGATAAGAAATGATAAAAAAGAAAATAAAAATATATAAAAAAGTGATGGTTGGGAGGAATCAATTTATGCTGACGTGAATGAAAGTGCAGTAAATAAAATAAGAGAAGTGGTTTTTTCCCCTTATCATGAAAGAAAGCAAGCGAGTGTAGCGAAATTTTCAAAAAACAAAACAATAAAATATATTAAGGAAGAAATCTACATGATTGGTAGTAATTAGTAAATATTGAAGAAACACTAGATTTGGATAAAACGAAATTCGAACCTGATTCTATTAAAATAAAATCTTGGATTTCTTGATGGGCTTGATTCTCTCGGTGAATCTGACGAATTAAAATTCCAAAAAATTAGAATGGATCAGCATGTGAATCTTGTAAGATCAAACTCGAATTCGACGCATTGCCATCCCTGGCTACAGCATCTCAGTGCCACGGTTACCTGTGTGCTTTTTAATACCGGAATCACTGCCCAATGAGACAAGTGTCTTCTCCTCCTACACTGTGCTGTACACTTAAAGCCTCTATGCCAACAGGGCTCACATAGAATGGCAGTAAAAGCCTTAAAAGGAAAGAGGCCATGAAAAGAAGGGAAACATGTTGCGCCCCAACGACAACAACCCCAAGAGAATTCCACGAATCTCCCACGCACGAAGAACAATCCCAAACAGTACAAAACAATCACTGGAGAAAGAACACACGCAAACAACAAATTAACGAGGTTCAGCCTCAACGCCTACGTCCTCGGGGCAATCAGAGAGATTTAATTGCTTTGGAAGAAGATTACAATGGCTAGCAGCCTCTTTGAATGCAAGAGAGCTCTAGCAGTTCCTTCTCAAGGATACTTTTCCAGGTCCTTAACCCTAGAAACCAACAACAGCCTTAAATACAACAGATTTCCGAATCAGCAGAAATTACCCGCACCCAACTGTCGGTCGACTGGGCGGTCGACCGACCCTTCCACCAGTCGACTGGGTGCCCAACAGAGAGTTGGGTCACTTTAGTCGGTCGACCGATCTATTACTTGCGCACGTTGTGCACGTCCGGTCGACCGGTCAACCTGTTCTGCTGCTGCTATTTTCTGCTGTTGTCTCCTTTGCCTTTCGTCGTCGACTTCCTTGGCGATCACCTCGACGACCCCTCGGCAATCCATGTCAACTTCCTTAGCAATATTCTCTCTTTCCAATAATTCTCCACCTCGGTGAAGATTTTCCAAATCTGAGCCGATTTCCAACGTACCCCAATCTATCACTTGGCGAAATCGACACACGATCTCGGCGAAATCGACACACGATCTCGACTTACGCGCACCGGACGAAATCGACACACGATCTCGACGAAATCGACACACGATCTCGGCTTGGAATATATAACTCAGCTATCCACTGGAAAGCACCACACATGCCTTCCTGCACTACACCTTAGGAGAATTTCCATTCATGCCGATCACCAAACCGTGGCTTCTACTCCACAACTTCACGACCTCACGAAGACTTCCTCACGAGCCAACACTGACTCTCCAACTGACCAGCTCTATCTAGTCTTCCTGTCACGCAAACCCAGGGTCGTCAGAAAGCGACCTAGTGAGTGGTAAAATGAAGGAGGCAGTAATATGTACTATAGTAATACAAGCACGATAATAATAGATAATACATGTTTATGTAATAGGGATATCATATAATAGAACTTTAGTTGTAGAAATATAACAATGTCATATTGTAATACCATCACCAATTAGCATGTTATCCTTGGGTCATGTCTACAGTAGTCCATGTTTATATAATGCAAATCTGATAAACACTGTTGACGTGGTGCATGTGAACATGTAGATGAAGTATGCAACCACTCTGTAGCGATGTGAGCATACAGGAATAGTGTCTATAGGATATACAAGAACTAAGGCCATGCGATGCAAGGTATACGTGTACATGAAGCATGTGTCACCACATGAAGTGTAACAAGCATCAGGTAATGTAGCAAAGTCTACAGGTAACATGATAGTGGATAACAGTAACAAGTACAACTACATAATAGTATACATATATCAGGCAAGTCATGTTATTTATACAATAATAACAATCAGTACCACCTGGTATTTTAATCAATCTCTTCCAGTGTCCCATACCACTGGCAGTTCATACTGGAGCCCGCACTCCAGTCGAACCCATCCGGACATGGCATACGGGTACCATTATCCAAACGAGAGAGTGACCAAATAACAAGTGTTCCCCACGTCACTATTGTGTATACTGTTTTATTCTGTTAATTGGAAACTAAATGATCGAGGAGCTCTTATCGGGTAAGTGTATCCCGTGCATACCCGGATCACGGCCTTAAACAGACCCCTGGCTGCTGAGACCAGGCCCTCCGCTAAGAGGGGAGCACGAATCAAGTAACTGGAGCTCATGGAGCTATTGGTAGGCAGCACTACCGTCCCCTGCCGTGGGACTAACAATATGGATCCAGTACATCTACCCGATAAGATCTAATCAACCGTCAAGTCTCCCCCATCCCCAAGTTATCTTTATTATATTTCATTTAAAGTACACAACGTAATAAGAACAAGTACAGTGCATGGTACATGTAACATGATAACAGGACCTGAGCTCTGTTGATAGCATAAAACAGGATAACGGGAAACGGGAACAATAGATGTGGGATTTCACACATCGCATATCAATAGCTCATGTATCCAGTAACAGGAAATCCAATAGCAGTAACGGGAATTAATCATGTAACAGGAAAACCTGAATACACAGGCAATATAAACAGTGATCCACATGACAAGAAGATAGAAACAATACATGCATGTGTAACAGTGATGTATAAATATGACATAACTGTGTACCGAGCATCCATATAACGATGATAACAATAATATGAAATGCGGTATTCCTTGAATGGGTATATCCGTGTACCAGTGGAACATATATGTGTAGTGTAACAGTGATGTGTAAACATGACATAACTATGTACCGAGCATCCATGTAACGATGATAATAATAATATGAAATGCGGTTGTAGGCTGTCTAAAAATCACTAGAAGACAAGCCATTAAAAAGCAGAGTTTCAAGTTCTAGACGCGTAGGCTCGATACCCGCGTCTCAGCATCAAGGCGCGTGGGCTCGACACCCGCGTCTCAACATCAAGGCGCGTGGGCTCGACACCCGCGTCTCAACCTCAAGGCGCGTGGGCTCGACACCCGCGCCTCAACCTCAAGGCGCGTAGGCTCAACACCCGCGCCTCAACCTCAAGGCGCGTGGGCTCAACACCGCGCCTCAACCTCAAGACGCGTGGGCTGAAACCCGCGTCTCAGTTATAACCGCCCTGGTTATGGGGCCAATCGCCGCCCACATAGCGGGGAGGTTAGCCCCTCATCGTGGAGCATTTTTAGGGGGCACGTTCACCCCCTAGGACCTCTATAAATAGCCTCGTTTGCTATGAGGTCGAGGCAATCAGAAGAGGAGGGTGGCAATTGGCGATCTGCAAGCGACGGGCAATTGGAGATCAGAAGAAAATTAGAAGGCAGAAGGCAATCAGACAACAAGACAGAGACAGGAGAGAGCTCAACTCTTCGTCAAGCTTGCTGCGTACAAGCTACTCTTTGCCTACCTTCTCTTTGAGAGTTTTGGTAGACAAGAGCTGTGCTACTCTTTCTACCAGCCGAAGAGAAGATTCCTGACGATCTCGACGGTCATCCGGTCAACGGAGAACAAGATTCACTCTCCACCGCCACACGAAGAACCCAACATTAAACAAAGGGGGATTCAAGATTCAACATCCTCCCTCCCTTGTAACTGGAAGGAAAAAGCAGTTTTGTTGTAATCTTTTCTCATCTGATTCAAGGAAAATTTTTACAGCATTACCTCTTCTCTCTTTTCCGGCGCGTACAAGAGATGGCGACTCCGCTGGGGACTACATTTGTCACTGATGAGCAAATCGTGGCGCATGATGACGTCCTCCGTAAGGGGAAGATGGTCGAATCGCTCATCGTAGAATTCGACCAGGCGAAGTACGAAGAGTTTCTCTCTTCCGGCTCCAAGAGCCCAAAGACCCGCGTCTGCCGCCGGGTCTCGACAGGGAATGGCCCCGAAGCCCGATCTGTGGCTCTCTCGGGCGCCCCTGCCGCCAACTGTGCCAAGAAAGGTGCACGCGCCGACGCCTCTCAGAAGGCCCGCGTGGCCCCAGGCACAACTGCCTTTGCGACCAACCGCGTCGCACAGAACACCCGCGTCAGCGTCTCTCAGGAGACCTGCGTGGTTAAAATCTCTGATGTTCAGCATCAGGATGTTGTTGGTCTCTCTCCACCTCCGCGACGCAACCGGAACGCTGAGCGTCGACAGAGGAGACGCGCGCGCCAGCTGCAAGTTGGAACCTCTGGTTGTCTGACTGAGGCTGGACGCAGCATACAAACTGGCGCCTTGCTCGCGCCCCGCGAAGTCCGCGTTTGGCGGCCCAAATGTGAGATTCCTCCAGTTAGGTCCTCTGAGGACCAACTCACCAAACGCCAAGGTGAAGCCTCTGTGCCTCGTCAAGCACAAGAGGCACGCGCCTATAGACGTGGGGCCCAGCAGCCCACTCTCTCTCAAGTGTCTCTGCCCGACACACCAAGCAGCAACGCGACAGGCGCGTCTTGTCTCAACAAAGACGCCAGACGCGCGCTGAACAGCTGCGGCGCGAGAACCGCGTCCCTGAAGCTGCGTCCAGGCTGTACGGCACATGGATGCCTCCCGTCTTCGATGTTTTGAGGCTAACCTTTTCAATCCCCCTCCCATGGACTTGAGGGATTTTTGACGAAGAAAAGAAGTGCCAATCAGGCCACTTCGTCGTGTTGCTGCCACGACTCATCCATATGCTCTCTGAATGCCGTTGCGGATCAGGCGTGCACCAGCAGTCTTTAGTCAGACAGCTGACCCTGATTCCTCCGTCAGCTAAAAGAAGACGCTCCCACAGAAGGAGAACCTTCTCTGACGTTGAGTACCCGGAGCTCACTGCGAATATGACAAGCAGGAGCAAGGGAAAACAACCTGCAGTCAGCTCTGACGAGTCTGACTCTGAACCGGAAGGAGTGTACCGACACACTCGCACCCGGACTGGGGCCATTCCCCCAATTGACTATAATGCCTTAGCCCATGGCATTAAAATGAATGATTCTCACTCCGCCGTAGCGGAATCAGGGGCTTCGAACTCTTCCGTCGAGAAGGAGACCTCTGCCTACATGACAGGCACTCCTGAGGAGATGGCTAAACGTTTAGAGCAGATCCAGAAGGCACAAATGGATATGATTCTTTCTCAGTAGGAATCTATCAACTCCCTCAAGCAGGCGATTGCACAGCTGCTCGAAGACAGGAGGAGGTCTCCTCCTAAAAAGTCAAAGGGCAAAGGGAGAAAGGGAGAAAGCTCATCTTCTGAACCTTCTGAGGAGACGCGGTGATCTACTTCTGGCTCGTCCAAGTCCTCGTCGCAAGTAAAGGCGACCAAGATCCGGGGAAGGCTCATGCTAAAAGAATGAGTCAACTGGAGCGACGCCTCGAGGCCCTTGCCAATCGCAAAGACCTCCAAGAAGCAGGAGTGGCCCGGCCCTACCCGGCTGAATGGGATGGTTCCGTACCCGCCCAAGTTCAAAGCTCCAACTCTCCAAGCCTTTGATGGGAAGAGGTCACCCAATCAGCATGTCTACTACTTTAAATCCCAAACTGGGAATGTAGTAGATAATGATGCTATCCTGGCGCGCCTGTTCATCGGCACCCTGAAAGGGTTGGCCTTTGAATGGTTCATGAAGCTCCCAGAAGGTTCCATTAAGAACTGGGGCGATTTGGAGAAGCTCTTTTTAACGCGCTTCTTCGAGGATGACTCCGAAGTCACGATGCCCACTCTTTTGGCTACCAAACAGCGAAAAGGGTAGTCCGTCAAATCTTTCGTGGAAAGGTTTCGGAACGTGGCACTCCGGTGTCCAAGCGGTATGACCCAGGCCACCCTGGTGGAAACATGCCGCCACAATCTCCAAACCTCACTCCTTGCTCAAATAGGAGTTGCTGAAAGCCGCACCTGGAAGCAATTAGTCCAACAAGGTGAACAGGCTGAGGAGATTGTCGCCCGCGTCAGAGCGGAGGAAGGTAAGCCTAGGCCGGAAAGGTCGACAAGGCGTGCGCCGGACACATCCCTCCAAACAAAGCGGAAGGATAATTTGGCAACGGAGACCAAGTCTCCCGCCAAACCTCAATCAGGCAAGGCGAGTGGCTCTTCAAGCCAGCGACGCACCAACAAGCAATATTCCTTCAAGGAGGAACATGTCGATTCACTCTTTAAACTACTCAACAAGAGCAACCGACTGAAGCTCCCTGAAGCTAGGAGCCCCGAGGAAGTCGGCAAGACCGACAATCCCACCTATTGCTTGTACCACAGGATGCTGGGGCACCCTACTAAGAGCTGCTACGTCTTCAAGGACATCCTTCAAGCTCTGATTGACACGGAGGTGTTAAAGCTCCGACCAGAGCAGAAGAAGGTGACGGCTAATGTGACGTCAGTTCTCCAGTTTGGAAGACAACCCCCAACGCCTGCGGGGGTGGTCCTTGTTCCAAGAGGAGAGCTGAGAGTGGTCAACACAAACCCTCACCAGCAGCAAGCGAAAGGCTTGGCACCCGTCCCTACACCTCAAGGGAAATCATGTGGGTCCACCCTGACCTTGTCAATGAGCAGCAATGGACTACTGTGACCAACAGGAAATTCAAAGGCAAGGCAAAGGCCTCATCCTGCAATGTGGTGGGTGCCTCCTCTCGAGAAGCCGAGATTGATGTTCCCTCGTTACCAACTCAGAGGAGGAAACAATAGTCTTGGCCGCAGAGCCCAACCAACCGATGGCGGGAACCCGTTCGGGACAGCCCTACTTGAAGCAGTATGGCGAAACGGCGGCAACCCCTCCACAACCAGCTGCAGAACTAACCAAGCCCTCCACAAGACAACCTGTGGAGAAACAGAAAGAAACTCGGTTTTCTCGAATCCCTTCAAAAGGGCATCGCGGAAGGATCTACGGCGCCTTACCGCTTTGATGTCCTGGCTCAATTGGCCAACATCCCGGCACGGATTACCTTGTATGAGCTTCTTAGGCTGTCAAAGTCGACCAGAGAAGCTCTACAAGAAGCTCTGGCAAATGCTGAGGTCTTCATGACCCAGGTGCTGAAGGAGGAAGATGTAGAGGATTGCCTCCACACCTCCCCAAATGCTCCCTGCATTACCTTCACAGCAGATGATATGCAGGTTAAAGGGAAGCATGATCGACCCCTGTATTTCACAGGGTATATTGGATCGTCTGAGGTGAACCGCATTCAGGTAGATCCAGGGTCCGCGTTGAGCATCATGCCTCACCGGGTCATGCAACATCTGGGCATTCCTACTCATCGTTTGAGCCCTACTCAGACAACTATCTATGGGTTCAATGCCAACCAGACCCGTCCGATGGGGAAAATCAAGCTCAAATGTCAGATTGGAAGCCTCAAGTCAGAAGTGACATGCTACATCATCGACGCCGATACTTCCTACAATCTATTGCTGGGACGACCGTGGATTCACCGCAACTCCATCATTCCCTCCACTCTCCACCAAGTCATGAAATACATTGACGGGAGTGGAAAGGTGCAGACGTTGATTGCCGAAAGGTATCCGTTCAAAGGGGTCGAGAATTATTTCACTGACTCTTTGTTGTACCAAGATCCGGTGGAGACGGATGAAGTCCTGTGACCAGAGGAGCCAGACTCTGGTAACGAAGCTGACACCGAGCCCGAGAAAGAAGAGTGCCTGTGGGAGTTAGAACCACTTGTAAAGAGCACTAATAAGCTCGATGTTGATAATACCACCGACGATGTAGGCGGTTGGTATATTAATGAAGATTTAGATTTTGCGTATTTTTCTGTGTTTACTTCTGATTCAGTACCATCAGACACTAGCACCGAAGTAGACGATGACCCCTGGTCGGTAATAGATGCTTTGACATCGTTGCATGTACCAGTGAAGTCGTCCTTCGAGACATACCAAGATAATGGTAATGCGCAAGAATCTATATTTATGGTTCCAGCAAGACGGAAAGGCCAAAAACCAATTCTTTTTGGGCGAATCTCGTCTGAGCCAATGCCCTGCGAAGACTCGGGAAGTGAGGAGGAATCCCCTCAGTTCGGTCATTATGAACCAAAAGCACACAAAATGATGAGATGCATGGGGTACGACCTGACCAACAGACCCGAGTTGAACTTCGGCAAAGGAAGGAGGACGCTGCTTCGATCCTTTGTGCCGAAAGGGAAGGCCCCTGATTATTATCATCGGACGCGCCGGGGTTGGGCTATGTATCGACTCCAGTCCCATCAGCCTCCGATTCTCAAGAATTGTTGAGCAACGATTACTCTTCAGACACATCATCTTGGGAGTCAGATGTCAGTGTCGGCAACATCTTCAAGGAACTTTCAGTGAACATGGTTTCGACAAGCCACCTGGAAGATGGAAATGAAGAAATGATCCAATTTGATACAGATCCTTAGATCAAACATTTAAATGCTCTTTGGGACACTCGCTTTGAACAGCGCGAGCCACCCACAGAAGACAAGGTTGTTCAGATCAACCTAGGAGATGAGGCTAACCCTAAGCCCATCTTCATAAGTGACGGCCTGTCACCTCGGAGAAGAAGGATCTAATATCTCTTGTACAAGAATATATAGACGTCTTCGCCTGAAATTATGAGGACATACCAGGACTCGATCCTCAGGTGGCTATGCATTGCCTCAACATCAATCCGGACACAAAACCTGTCAAACAACAGCAGCGACGGTTCCGTCCAGAGATAATGGAGGCAATTCAATCAGAAGTCAGAAAACTTATTGATTCTGGCTTCATCAGGGAAGAACAGCATCCCGACTGGGTAGCCAACATCGTCCCCGTCGCCAAGAAGAATGGGAAGATCCGGATCTGCATCGACTTCCGTGATTTAAACGAGGCCTGCCCCAAGGACGAATTCCCATTGCCGATCACAGATGTCATGATTGACAATACTTGTGGATTCGAACGAATGTCCTTCATGGACGGATTCTCAGGATATAATCAAATCAAAATGTATCCTGATGACGAAAAGCATACCTCCTTCAGGACACCTCTAGGGGTATATTGCTACACCGTCATGCCCTTCAGACTGAAAAATGCAGGGCAACATACCAAAGGGCCATGAACGCCATTTTCCATCAGCAAATACGCAAAACGGTAGAATGTTATGTTGATGACATCGCGGTAAAAAGCCGCACTAAAGGTGATCACATAGCGGACCTGAAGGTGGTCTTCGACATCATGCGGGCTCATCAATTGAAGATGAATCCCACAAAGTCCTTCCTGGGGGTGGCCAGTGGCAAATTCTTAGGATTTGTTGTAACATCCACCGGAATTCACTTGGACCCGAAAAAGGTCCGCGCTATCCAGGAGATGTAACCCCCGAGAAATCTCAAAGAACTCAGGGGATTGCAAGGACGATTGGCGTACATCCGCAGGTTTATCTCAAATCTCTCCGGAAGATGCCAACCCTTCGCTAAGTTAATGAAAAAGGGTGTCTCATTCATTTGGGATGACGCTTGCCAACAAGCGTTCAAGGAAATCAAGCAATACCTCACCCAACCACCAGTCCTTGCAGCTCCGGTATCCGGGAAGCCTTTCCTGGTATACGTCCGAGCAATGAATCATTCTTTGGAGCTCTACTAGCTCAGAACGACGACCAAGGACGAGAGCAAGCAATCTACTATCTGAGTAGAACAATGATCGGAGCTGAACATCGGTATAACCCGATCGAGAAGGAATGTTTGGCATTGTGTTCGCTATTCAGAAAATGCGGCACTATCTGGTAGGCCAAACTATAAACGCCATATCAAAAGTCAACCCCCTGAGGTTACTTATGACTAAGCCTTCATCATTAAACGGCCGACTGGCAAAATGGGCCATATTGCTCTCCCAATATGAGATGCACTTTTTACCACAAAAGGCCATTAAGGGATAAGCAGTGGCGGATTTCCTAGCCGAGCACCCAGATCCGAGGGCAGCCAAAGTCTACGAGGATCTCCCGATGAAGTTGCTGAAGTCTGCCTGACTCAGACATCATTCGAAAGTCAAGTATGGCAACTTTTCTTCGACGGTGCATCAAGAACAAGCCCAAAGGGACACGTAGTAGCAGGGGTAGGAGTAGTACTCGTATCCCCATAAAATTATGTGATTCCCCGAGCTGTCTCATTAACTGAGCCTTGTTCCAACAATGTGGCAGAGTACAACGCTCTTTTGATTGGGATGCAATTCGCCGATGAGATTGGCGTTAAAAATCTCGAGGCATACGGCGATTCTAAACTCATCGTCAGCCAAGTTCGCGGGGAGTACGAAGTCAGACATGAGGACCTAGTACCCTACCATAACGCAACTATCCGCATGGCCGAGGGATTTACAAGCTTCTACATCGACCATGTACCGCGCAGGCAAAATGCGCACGCGGATGCACTCGCATCCCTCGCGGCCTCCTTAGCTCTTCCAGCCGGAGCAATGGAGAAGATATTCGTCTACAGCCACGACCTGTATTGCCCGAGAAATGCTCTCGAGGGCTATCAGGAGTCAAAGGGAGATTGTCAAGGCAAAGAAGCACTGGAATTGTCAACCGGTCCAGAGCTTAAAAACTGGCGATTCCCCTACATTGATTTCGGCTTATACGACATTCTCCCTGAAGACACCAAAGAGGCGGCTGCCATTCGAAAGAAAGCTCCCAAATTCTATTATAATGCGATTACGCGAATATTGTATCGTCGATCGCATGACGGGATCTTACTCCGGTGCCTTTCACCAAAAGAAGCCCAAGAGGTATTGAGAGAAGCCCACGACGGTATGTGTGGAGCCAACCAACCTGGCCCAAAACTGGCACATCGACTCCAAGATTGGGTTACTATTGGCCCAAGATGGTTGCCGACGCCGTCACCTATGCTAAAAGATGCCACGCTTGCCAAGTGGATGGCGATTTCATCCATCAAGCACCAGGGTATCTCCACTCTACAACCTCTACCTGGCCATTTGAAATGTGGGGGATGGATGTGGTTGGCCCTATCAGCCCACCATCATCAAAAGGACATCGGTTTATTTTGGCAATAACCGATTACTTCTCTAAATGGGCCGAAGCCATCCCTTTGAAGGAGGTAAAATCGTCTAACGTGATCAAGTTCGTGAAAACATCACGTTATTTACCGTTTCAGTGTACCTCGGCGAATTGTCCATGACAATGGACCTCAGTTCATCAGCCAGGCTTTCCAAAGATTCTGCGCTAAGTTCAGAATCCAGAGTGTGTCCTTAACGGCATACTATCCTGCCGCTAATGGCCTCGCAGAAGCTTTCAACAAGACTATTGGCAAGCTTCTCAAGAAGTTCGTCTCGAAAAGTCAACGAGACTGGGACGACAAGTTGGGTGAATGCTTATGGGCTTACCGCACAACTGTGCGAACCCCGACTAAAGCTACGCCATTTTCTTTGGTATACGGGTGTGAAGCCGTGCTCCCACTGGAAATCCAAATTCCATCTCTACGCGTCGCCTTGACAGCGGAGATGACAACCGAGGAGAAGCATCGACAGCGACTCCAAGAATTGGAAGCCTTAGACGATAAGCGTCTGCAGGCCCAACAGCAAATCGAGCTCTACCAGGCTCGAATTACCAGAGCCTTCAACAAGAAAGTTAAAATGCGAACTTTCAAGAAAGGCGATCTTGTCTTAGCTGTCAGAAGACCCATGGTAATGACGCACAAGACAAAAGGAAAATTCCAACCCAAATGGGAAGGACCATTTGTAGTAGAGTCAGTCTACTCGAATGGGTCATATCGCCTCATAACCTCAAATGGCGATACACTCATGATGCCGATCAATGACAGGTTCCTGAAAAAATACTATCCTTAGATGGTATTCTTCCGCTGATCAAGTTAAAAGTACACCTCTGATCAAAGTAAGAAGAATTTCTTCATTATAACATCCGACGCCCCCGACGGCTAAGGATAGAGGAAAATGTTGGCTTCTAAGCCCAACATAAGTCTTCGACAACTCATCATGCTGAGGGGAATAGCATGGCTAGCCCAACTCAAACGGTAGTTGGTAAAGGCACCTCAAATCCGTTGATAGCTGAGGGTTTGCTAAAAATCCTAAGTGGACTTGGCTCCACTCTTTCTCCAAATCCCTTACCAATTCTCATCCACAGAATGGTAGGTCTACAAAATACAACCATTACTAAGTTAACACTATACCTCTGGTAATGGAAACTTTTCAATATTCCTTGTCGAGTATAAATTTTATTTGTCAACTCTACACGGAGTATCAAACTTTCAAATTTGCCAAGTTAACACTATACCTCTGGCACTTCAAATTTTCACTTGTCAATTCTAACCAATAGAATGACAGGTCCTCAAATTGCTCTTATCATGAGTCAATCTTTGTCAAGTTAATACTACACCTCTGACAAATTACTGTTAAAGTTTAACACACACACCTCTAAACAGTAATCAGGTTTCTGTCAGGTTTACATTACACCTCTGACAGTCACTTTTCTTCAGACTTCCATATCGAAGCTGAAATGGATGATGCTAAGTTAACATTACACCTCTAGCATCAAGTTATTGCTAAGTTAAACAATACACCTATGGCCATGACTTTCCCTCGGACTTCCTTATACAAGCCGAGATGACCAATGCCAAGTTCAACATTACACCTCTAGCATTACCCTCACTGTCAAGTTAAACATTACACCTATGACAGTGACACTTCTGAGTTAAGTTAATATCACACCTCTGACTCACATCCTTGTCAAGTTAACATTACACTTCTGACAAGACCACTTTCAACCCGTTAAGTTAATATCACACCTCTAACGGTAACAAACTTTCCTAGATTCCCACGAGTCTAGTCTCACTTGTTATTCTCTTCAACAGAATAACAAGTCTACCTAAAAACATTGTTAGGTTAATACTACACCATCAACAGTGTTTCCATCAAATCCCCAGCTGAGCTCAATCAAGTTAATCCCAAACACTTGATAAAAGTTCACCCTCCCTGGGGGTACCAATTCTACCTGTCATTTTCTCTTATAAAGTGGCAGGTTCACCAAAAAATTATTTCATCTCTGTCAAGTTAATATTACACCTCTGACAGTATTGTGAAAGTTCCTGAAATAGGATCTTTCCCTACAAAATTTGACTTATTAAGATTATCATCATAATTTTGACAAAGTCAAAGATTTTCTGCTTCTATGAGTCTAACTGAAGACAAAAGTTCAAGACAATGAAAGAGGCAAAAGAAAAGTGTCACTTTTATTTATTTTCAAGCATATGAAAGTGATACAAAATGCTCTCTTATACAATAAGATTGAGTGTTACAGTAAAAACGCTCTCTTATACAATAAGATTGAGTGTTACAATTAAGGAGTACAAAGAAGTCCCTCTCTCTCTCAGAGGTTGCACTCACTCCTTGAAGCCGCATCTAATTCCAAGTGCACGGTGGCTGAAGAAGTGCCAAATTGTGGCCACGATCAGAAGCTGATTGCACCACGATGCTTGATGTAAACACCGAAAGAGCCCTAGCTGACTAAGCTAAGAGCAATGGTGTTCTTGAGGTCTGATGGCAGCAGAAAGTCCTGCAACCCTTCGTTCATGAGCATCTCTTTCCCCAGCAGACCATCCAGCAGACATGAGGAGTCCTCGATGTTACTTCTGGAGTGGGAGAGGAAGAGGATCCTATCTGCCACCTTATCCACCGTAGCCCCCTCGCCGCCATACTTACCCTGACCATCTCTTGCCAGCAGGCATGACCGGTGCAGTGGATCTGAAGAGACCTTGGCGAGGGTCGAGTCCTCGTCAGGGACATAATATATTCCCTTGTGGACGATGAAGACCATAATATATTCCCTTGTGGACGAACGTCGAACAAGTCCGCCGGCTGAAATATTCTTAAAGGGGTCCAGCGAACCTGAAAAAGGACGATCAAGCCTAACTACAAGGAATAAACAGGGGGGTTAGAAAATCTGGAACTTAGTATACTTCAACAAAGAAAACTAAGTGACAGACGCGGCTATTGTCGAAGACTTCAGACGCGGGAACGAGCCCGTGCAGTGAGTCAAAATACCGTGTCAACAGAAGCAGACGCGAATCAAAACTGTGCCAACACACAGGATTCAAACGCGGTCTCATTTTGCGCCCGCGCCTAAAATACAAGGCGCGAAAAGGACTCAAACGCCGAAAATTGCCATCTCCCTGTCGAGGGAACAGAGGTTGCAAAATTCGGGTCTGAAACCCTCAGCCCGAGTTGGAATTCATCCAAGTCAGTGGCCTTAAAACGCGAGCTTCATGAACAAAGTCAGCGTCAAGTGCCAAAGACTTCTGTACTCGCGTCCAAGGAAGTTTAAGTCGGCGGCGCAAATTCCAGAAGGAATGCACCAACTCAGACTTCATGAGGAAACCCAGATGATGATGATGCCAAAGTGCAAACTTGGGTGGACTAGAAACATCACGGCAAGTCGGGACGGCATACCAGCAGAGGCCTCTGTCAAGAGTTTAACTCTCTGCATCAGAATATGGACATGGAAGGTGATCAGAGAGACACTTTGTCCTGAAGAGACCAAACAGAAGCATGAAAGCTCTGGGTCATCTTCTTCCCTGGAGTCGTCTTCATCCATGAAGACAGTGCCCCTGTTAGAAACTCTGAAGAAAGCGGAAGTGCTCAGAGCAATCGTTCTCTTAAAAGGGAAAATGGTCTAAAATCGGGACTGCTAAAGAAGGCGAACCCCTATTTATAGGCCGCTCCTGGTAACCGTCATTAATGGGTCATCAATGGGAACTGTCGGCCTTAATGGCCGCACGATTGTCAAAGTCCAATGGGACGCTGACGCGTGAAGGGTCGCTTCGGGAAATGTTGAAGACGCTGGTCTCCAACCGCCAGCGCCGGTTTTACATTAAAGGGTATTAACGCCCCAGTCCAATGAAGAACCGACGCGTGGACAACTGCTTCGGGAAACAACGGATGACCCGGTTTCCCAATCGCCAGTGAAGACTGACTTTCAATCGTCAGTGCAGACTTGACGTTCAAAGATCTCATAAATCTTTATGTCAGGCCGCATGTAACGCCTGGAAGTTACATCGATACGCAGATGGGAAAACCGCGTCCTGGAACCCGCGTCTCCTTTTTCAGAATGAATGACGTCCACCTGCGTTCCAAAGGAAAGTCCGCGTGACTCAGAATCGCGTCCCTTCAGCAAACAGGGCCCAGTTTAAGGGAAAGCACTTGACTCAGCAAAGACTTAGCCTATTCTGAGATTAATGGGAAAATACACAAGGCTGCGTCCCTCGCGTCACGTCTTCATTGGTAGGACAGACTCGCGTTACTCAAAGCCGCGTTTCTCTCTGCGAGTTGAAGCCGCCGCGTCTCCATATGGATTGGCGAGTTGAAGCCGCCGCGTCTCCATATGGATTGGCAAGTTGACGCCGCCGCGTCTCCATATGGATTGACGCTGCGTCTCATCAAAAGGACTTAGTTCTATCTGAGTCCTTATGAACTGATGACCGTGTCTCTCTATGGATTGACGCTGCGTCTCATCAAAAGGACTTAGTTCTATCTGAGTCCTTATGAACTGATGACTGCGTCTCTCTATGGATTGACGCTGCGTCTCATCAAAAGGACTTAGTTCTATCTGAGTCCTTATGAACTGATGATCGCGTCTCTCTATGGATTGACGCTGCGTCTCATCAAAAGGACTTAGTTCTATCTGAGTCCTTATGAACTGATGACCGCGTCTCTCCATATGGATTGACGCTGCGTCTCATCAAAAGGACTTAGTTCTATCTGAGTCCTTATGAACTGATGACCGCGTCTCTCTATGGATTGACGCTGCGTCTCATCAAAAGGACTTAGTTCTATCTGAGTCCTTATGAACTGATGACCGCGTCTCTCTATGAATTGACGCTGCGTCTCATCAAAAGGACTTAGTTCTATCTGAGTCCTTATGAACTGATGACCGCGTCTCTCTATGAATTGACGCTGCGTCTCATCAAAAGGACTCAGTTCTACCTAAGTCCCTATGAACCAATGCCGCGTCTCATCAAAAGGGCTTAGTTCTGCCTAAGGTCCCATGGGTCAAACGCCGCGTTTCACTTAAAGAACTTAGTCTCACTTAATGTAACACCCCGCTCCCGGAATACGTACTTAGTTGCGTATTCAGATTTTTGATCGTATTTTTCGATTTACCTTCTGTACTTATTTGTATTATGAATTGTTTATATGATTGTTTTGTCTTAAATTTGGATTCGTGGTCTCGGAGTCAGCCCTAGTCTGAACCGAAGACCCGATCCTAGTGTATTACTCGATTTGGTCTTTCCGGTATTCTGATTTGACCGATTTCTGTTTCAAATATCATTTTCCAATATTATATATTTTATATGATTTTCTGGAATTTTTCTCAATTAAAAAGAATATCTTCAAAACCGGTGTCGGCCAGTGCCGCTGACCGATTCCCGGATTTTTAGTTTACGAACGGTTTAGAAATTCTACAAATACCTTTATATATTATTTCTTAAAATCATATTTTCTATCTACATACTTTTTCTGAGGATTTTATGAATTTATGAAAATTCCATCGGAGTCGGTAGCTAGCTGATTCCGGGATTTTTAGTTTTAAAACTGTAAAATATTTCTTAAAACGGATTTCACTATAATTCTTAGATTAATATTCTTGATTTTTGATAATTATTTCAGGTCGTTCCGAGATACTTGAATTTCGGACGATTCCGGTGTTTTCCCGAAAGATTTCCGCATCCGCAACCGAATCCCGGGGATCCGCCACTTTCATATATTTTCATTTTCTCTTCCAAGAGAATAATTTTCCTTTTCCATTTTCTTTTCCTTTTCCTATTTTCTTTCTTTCCTTCCTCCACAATCCACAAGAATTCCATTTTCCAAAATTCCAACAATTCCAAAATCCCATTTTCCTCCACACACTTCCACCAACTTCCTCATTAAATGCCCTCTTTTTCTCTCTCTTCATGGCCAGCCAAGTGTGGCTAGGAGAGACACCTCACCTCCCCTATTTACAAAAACCCCCCTCTCTTTTAATTATTTGCACCTCCTTCACAAAATCTAAAACCTATAAATACTTTTCCTTCTCCTTCTTCATTCATTTTCACTTCATCTTTCTCTTTCTTCTCTTCACCAAAACCCTAACCTCCAACATCTCCTTCACCTCCACCACCTCCACCGGCGCCTCCGGCCACCACGACTCCGGCGAGAGACCCCCGAATTCCGGCCACCACTTCTTCTCACCAACACCAACAACAAAACCACTAATCCCACCTTCTTCTTCATCATCAACTTCCATCACTACCACCATCACTCCATCACCTTGTACTCTTTTGGTGAGTGTTCTTCTTCACCAAGATTTGATTAATTCTTAGTATAATTATGTTTTCATATCATGTATACTTAGGTCCTCAAATCATGATTAGTTGACATCAAACAAAACCATCACAAATCTGTTCTGTGTGCTGTTTCCAGTCGATTAGTCGACTTGACCTATAGATTAGTCGACTAGAAACCCTTAGTTGAAACGTAACCTTTTCTGGAAACACAGTTTTAGTCGACTAGAGACCCTTAGTCGACTACACTCTTGACCCTAGTCGACTAACCTTTTCCTGAAACCAAACCCAACTCTCTGTATCACAGACTTAGTCGACTTAAGTAACTGTTAGTCGACTTGAGTTCACTGTTAGTCGACTACCCTTTCCACCCTAGTCGACTAACTTTCCTGAAACAGAATTCCAACTCTCTGGAACCCAGTTTTAGTCGACTAATCCAGACTGTTAGTCGACTTAAGACCCCTATTAGTCGACTAACCATTCCACCTAGTCGACTAACTTTAGCTGTTTGTCATAGTTGATTTCTTTCTTGAATACGAACCCTATCCTCTAGACTTGCATCATATATTGGTATTGTTTGACTTGTCACTTGACAAACATCATCTTACCTTCTCTCCTTCTCTCTCCTCTTCTCTCTACATATTTATATCAGGTTTTGTGGCGCATCCCGAGCTTCCGTGGATTTTGGATCTTTTGGCATATTGGTGGTTTAGGCGAGTAGTCTCGCTCTTCTCTCGTATCCCGTTTCGTCGGGACGATAAGTATTTCGCTTCTTATTTCTATATTCATGTATTGCCCTGCAATTGCTTATGGTAGCTTCATCTTGTACTTGTGCCATGCTTATGATATGCTTACTTCTTTATCGTATACCATGCGTGGCCGACCCTTCGTGGTCGTTAGACTTTGAGTCACTTCCATGTTACTACTTGTCATTGCTTCAGACTTGTTAGTTGCATGCTTCCTTTTAACACATGTATATCACCTGACATCTAGTGTGTTATCATCTGACCTCCTGACCTGCTACTTTTTGGCAAGACCCACTTGTTATGTTTAGTTGCTTGCTAAATATCATCATCTTGTCATGCTATCACTTAACACCCAGCATGATATACTTGACTTTGTGATTATCATGTTTACGGGAATCCTGTCTTGTTATTACGGAACAAAGTGCCACACCATACTCGGTGGGGGCCACCTCTTGAATCTGTTGGGCTATTTCCTGTTATGTCCAGTTATTCCCGTAATCTGATAATTACGTTAATAAACCATAAAAAGGACAACTTGTATGGGGAATGGGAGGAAATGATGGATGCCGGAATGATATCTTGCTTATAGTGATGGATTATAAAAATACTGGCGGTAAGTGTTAGTGGGACTTTGGGCCCACAGGAGATTCGTGTTAGGGGGACTTTGGGCCTCCAAACTGGTTCCAGGTGTATGGAACTACTATAAGAAGCTCTATCAGTTCTCCATCTATTTCCAATAACAAACCTTGCTTTACTAGGATATGGATCTATGTGCGCTGGGACGCTAGATCACATAGCTAGATATCAGGTAAGACAAGTAATAATAATAATAGAAACATGTTATGATTCCTGTTACACTTGCTATACATGTTATGATTCCCGTTTTGTATTCCTGTTTGACTTTCATATGATTTGCAACTCTGATTCTATACGCTTGGATTTCTGTGGCATGAGATAATGGTATATAGATGAGGGTTTCCTTGTTTGGATTATTCCTTCGATGTATTAGTCTCATGGGACCGTGACTTAAGCGTATACAATCACTTTTGCTTGTAATCAGCTTCACTTGGTTTTCCTGTTTTATGATGATTAGGTCATACCTGTTCATATATACTTCATTTGTGTTCTAACCCTCCTGTCTTCTGTACTTGACACTTGTGCTCCTCCTGGCTCGCCACCTGGCATCCATATTCCTACTCGCCTGGGGAGTTTCACTGACTCCCCTGGATTCTCATGTCCAGGTCATGGAGTTTGGAGCGAGTGGATGTCCCCCGTTACTGCTCAGAGTGGCGCAGCGGTAGCGTGGATCTCCAGCCGACCGCCCAGAGCCACATTCTTCTAGGCCCCCTATGAGTCTCTCGAGTTTTCCTTTTTAAACTCGTGAGTAACTTTTATACTGTTTATACTTGTACCTTTCCTTGTATTCCCGCTGTTCATATATGTATACCTTTTGTACTCTCGCATTTGCGCATCAGTGATATAATATTATTGTAATATTGGATCACTTCTGGTGATAACTTTGTAATTGTATATATGTGTTGGAATGTATAATGCACCACTTACTTCCGTACTCTGATTCTTGTCTGTACTGATGCTTAGCGTATATACGGGAGGGTAGTTCTGACCTACGTATATAAGTTGCAGTGACGTCCCCGTATCCGCGGGATCGGGGCGTTACAGGATGGTATCAGAGCCTAGGCTCTAACTTCCTCAGTACGTCCAGAGGGCAAATTAATGGTAAAGAAATTTGCAACTGGAATACTTGAGTCTTGGTTATACATTCCAACTACAAGTGCAGAGTTATCTAATTCTTGACCATCCTTCCTTTGATTCCTAATCCCTCCTATCCTTTCCCTGTTTTGATTTTATGAAGCCCTTATACCAACATTAAGATATGATAGACTAGGAAGGTAGTGGCTGGTTCTGCATGAAGCTATTATGTGATCTCTTCGGTGAATTCTATGAAGCTTGGTATTCTCCAGATTGATCCTGATCTGGCTATCTTTCAGAAGTCAGCAGTTGGAATTCTCTACGGATATTCTTTCAGAGTGATTGGTGCCTGGTATTCGGGATTCTTAATTATCGGTCTTCTTTATTATTATGCTCAGGACTATCAGGATTTCCTTTATCTTCAGTATTCTGGCTTATTCTCGAAAGATTATCAAGTATGCAGATTTATACAGCCGGAAGTGCGGAGGATGATTATTATTCAGTCGACTTGAGAGCCCTACCTATAGTGCTTCATATCTTAATTGGTATAAATTCCACCCATGTCCCCTTTGTGTTCAATTTACCCCTTATCGAAATTGCGAGGACGCAATTTTTGTAAGGTGGATGGATTGTAACACCCCGCTCCCGGAATACGTACTTAGTTGCGTATTCAGATTTTGATCGTATTTTCGATTTACCTTCTGTACTTATTTTGTATTATGAATTGTTTATATGATTGTTTTCTCTTAAATTTGGATTCGTGGTCTCGGAGTCAGCCCTAGTCTGAACCGAAGACCCGATCCTAATGTATTACTCGATTTGGTCTTTTCGGTATTCTGATTTGACCGATTTCTGTTTCAAATATCATTTTCCAATATTATATATTTTATATGATTTTCTGGAATTTTCCTCAATTAAAAAGAATATCTTCAAAACCGTGTCGGCCAGTGCCGCTGATCGATTCCTGGATTTTTAATTTACGAACGGTTTAGAAATTCTACAAGTACCTTTAGACATTATTTCTTAAAATCATATTTTCTATCTACATACTTTTTCTGAGGATTTTATGAATTTATGAAAATTCCATCGGAGTCGGTAGCTAGCTGATTCCGGGATTTTTAGTTTTAAAACTGTAAAGTATTCTTAAAACGGATTTCACTATAATTCTTAGATTAATATTCTTGATTTTTGATAATTATTTCGGGTCGTTCCGAGATACTTGAATTTCGGACGATTCCGGTGTTTTCTCGAAAGATTTCCGCATCCGCAACCGAATCCCGGGGATCCGCCACTTTCATTATTTTTCATTTTCTCTTCCAAGAGAATAATTTTCCTTTTCCATTTTCTTTTCCTTTTCCTATTTTCTTTCTTTCCTTCCTCCACAATCCACAAGAATTCCATTTTCCAAAATTCCAACAATTCCAAAATCCCATTTTCCTCCACACACTTCCACCAACTTCCTCATTAAATGCCCTCTTTTTCTCTCTCTTCCATGGCCAGCCAAGTGTGGCTAGGAGAGACACCTCACCTCCCCTATTTACAAAAACCCCCCTCTCTTTTAATTATTTGCACCTCCTTCACAAAATCTAAAACCTATAAATACTTTTCCTTCTCCTTCTTCATTCATTTTCACTTCATCTTTCTCTTTCTTCTCTTCACCAAAACCCTAACCTCCAACATCTCCTTCACCTCCACCACCTCTACCGGCGCCTCCGGCCACCACGACTCCGGCGAGAGACCCCCGAATTCCGGCCACCACTTCTTCTCACCAACACCAACAACAAAACCACTAATCCCACCTTCTTCTTCATCATCAACTTCCATCACTACCACCATCACTCCATCACCTTGTACTCTTTTTGGTGAGTGTTCTTCTTCACCAAGATTTGATTAATTCTTAGTATAATTATGTTTTCATATCATGTATACTTAGGTCCTCAAATCATGATTAGTTGACATCAAACAAAACCATCACAAATCTGTTCTGTGTGCTGTTTCCAGTCGATTAGTCGACTTGACCTATAGATTAGTCGACTAGAAACCCTTAGTTGAAACGTAACCTTTTCTGGAAACACAGTTTTAGTCGACTAGACCAAATTACCAGTCGACTAGAGACCCTTAGTCGACTACACTCTTGACCCTAGTCGACTAACCTTTTCCTGAAACCAAACCCAACTCTCTGTATCACAGACTTAGTCGACTTAAGTAACTGTTAGTCGACTTGAGTTCACTGTTAGTCGACTACCCTTTCCACCCTAGTCGACTAACTTTTCCTGAAACAGAATTCCAACTCTCTGGAACCCAGTTTTAGTCGACTAATCCAGACTGTTAGTCGACTTAAGACCCTATTAGTCGACTAACCATTCCACCTAGTCGACTAACTTTAGCTGTTTGTCATAGTTGATTTCTTTCTTGAATACGAACCCTATCCTCTAGACTTGCATCATATATTGGTATTGTTTGACTTGTCACTTGACAAACATCATCTTACCTTCTCTCCTTCTCTCTCCTCTTCTCTCTACATATTTATATCAGGTTTTGTGGCGCATCCCGAGCTTCCGTGGATTTTGGATCTTTTGGCATATTGGTGGTTTAGGCGAGTAGTCTCGCTCTTCTCTCGTATCCCGTTTCGTCGGGACGATAAGTATTTCGCTTCTTATTTCTATATTCATGTATTGCCCTGCAATTGCTTATGGTAGCTTCATCTTGTACTTGTGCCATGCTTATGATATGCTTACTTCTTTATCGTATACCATGCGTGGCCGACCCTTCGTGGTCGTTAGACTTTGAGTCACTTCCATGTTACTACTTGTCATTGCTTCAGACTTGTTAGTTGCATGCTTCCTTTTAACACATGTATATCACCTGACATCTAGTGTGTTATCATCTGACCTCCTGACCTGCTACTTTTTGGCAAGACCCACTTGTTATGTTTAGTTGCTTGCTAAATATCATCATCTTGTCATGCTATCACTTAACACCCAGCATGATATACTTGATTTTGTGATTATCATGTTTACGGGAATCCTGTCTTGTTATTACGGAACAAAGTGCCACACCATACTCGGTGGGGGCCACCTCTTGAATCTGTTGGGCTATTTCCTGTTATGTCCAGTTATTCCCGTAATCTGATAATTACGTTAATAAACCATAAAAAGGACAACTTGTATGGGGAATGGGAGGAAATGATGGATGCCGGAATGATATCTTGCTTATAGTGATGGATTATAAAAATACTGGCGGTAAGTGTTAGTGGGACTTTGGGCCCACAGGAGATTCGTGTTAGGGGGACTTTGGGCCTCCAAACTGGTTCCAGGTGTATGGAACTACTATAAGAAGCTCTAACAGTTCTCCATCTATTTCCAATAACAAACCTTGCTTTACTAGGATATGGATCTATGTGCGCTGGGACGCTAGATCACATAGCTAGATATCAAGGTAAGACAAGTAATAATAATAATAGAAACATGTTATGATTCCTGTTACACTTGCTATACATGTTATGATTCCCGTTTTGTATTCCTGTTTGACTTTCATATGATTTGCAACTCTGATTCTATACGCTTGGATTTCTGTGGCATGAGATAATGGTATATAGATGAGGGTTTCCTTGTTTGGATTATTCCTTCGATGTATTAGTCTCATGGGATCGTGACTTAAGCGTATACAATCACTTTTGCTTGTAATCAGCTTCACTTGGTTTTCCTGTTTTATGATGATTAGGTCATACCTGTTCATATATACTTCATTTGTGTTCTAACCCTCCTGTCTTCTGTACTTGACACTTGTGCTCCTCCTGGCTCGCCACCTGGCATCCATATTCCTACTCGCCTGGGGAGTTTCACTGACTCCCCTGGATTCTCATGTCCAGGTCATGGAGTTTGGAGCGAGTGGATGTCCCCCGTTACTGCTCAGAGTGGCGCAGCGGTAGCGTGGATCTCCAGCCGACCGCCCAGAGCCACATTCTTCTAGGCCCCCTATGAGTCTCTCGAGTTTTCCTTTTTAAACTCGTGAGTAACTTTTATACTGTTTATACTTGTACCTTTCCTTGTATTCCCGCTGTTCATATATGTATACCTTTTGTACTCTCGCATTTGCGCATCAGTGATATAATATTATTGTAATATTGGATCACTTCTGGTGATAACTTTGTAATTGTATATATGTGTTGGAATGTATAATGCACCACTTACTTCCGTACTCTGATTCTTGTCTGTACTGATGCTTAGCGTATATAGGGGAGGGTAGTTCTGACCTACGTATATAAGTTGCAGTGACGTCCCCGTATCCGCGGGATTGGGGCGTTACAGGATGGTATCAGAGCCTAGGCTCTAACTTCCTCAGTACGTCCAGAGGGCAAATTAATGGTAAAGAAATTTGCAACTGGAATACTTGAGTCTTGGTTATACATTCCAACTACAAGTGCAGAGTTATCTAATTCTTGACCATCCTTCCTTTGATTCCTAATCCCTCCTATCCTTTCCCTGTTTTGATTTTATGAAGCCCTTATACCAACATTAAGATATGATAGACTAGGAAGGTAGTGGCTGGTTCTGCATGAAGCTATTATGTGATCTCTTCGGTGAATTCTATGAAGCTTGGTATTCTCCAGATTGATCCTGATCTGGCTATCTTTCAGAAGTCAGCAGTTGGAATTCTCTACGGATATTCTTTCAGAGTGATTGGTGCCTGGTATTCGGGATTCTTAATTATCGGTCTTCTTTATTATTATGCTCAGGACTATCAGGATTTCCTTTATCTTCAGTATTCTGGCTTATTCTCGGAAGATTATCAAGTATGCAGATTTATACAGCCGGAAGTGCGGAGGATGATTATTATTCAGTCGACTTGAGAGCCCTACCTATAGTGCTTCATATCTTAATTGGTATAAATTCCACCCATGTCCCCTTTGTGTTCAATTTACCCCTTATCGAAATTGCGAGGACGCAATTTTTTGTAAGGTGGATGGATTGTAACACCCCGCTCCCGGAATACGTACTTAGTTGCGTATTCAGATTTTTGATCGTATTTTTCGATTTACCTTCTGTACTTATTTTGTATTATGAATTGTTTATATGATTGTTTTCTCTTAAATTTGGATTCGTGGTCTCGGAGTCAGCCCTAGTCTGAACCGAAGACCCGATCCTAATGTATTACTCGATTTGGTCTTTTCGGTATTCTGATTTGACCGATTTCTGTTTCAAATATCATTTTCCAATATTATATATTTTATATGATTTTCTGGAATTTTCCTCAATTAAAAAGAATATCTTCAAACCGGTGTCGGCCAGTGCCGCTGATCGATTCCTAGATTTTAATTTACGAACGGTTTAGAAATTCTACAAGTACCTTTAGACATTATTTCTTAAAATCATATTTTCTATCTACATACTTTTTCTGAGGATTTTATGAATTTATGAAAATTCCATCGGAGTCGGTAGCTAGCTGATTCCGGGATTTTTAGTTTTTAAAACTGTAAAGTATTTCTTAAAACGGATTTCACTATAATTCTTAGATTAATATTCTTGATTTTTGATAATTATTTCGGGTCGTTCCGAGATACTTGAATTTCGGACGATTCCGGTGTTTTCTCGAAAGATTTCCGCATCCGCAACCGAATCCCGGGGATCCGCCACTTTCATTATTTTCATTTTCTCTTCCAAGAGAATAATTTTCCTTTTCCATTTTCTTTTCCTTTTCCTATTTTCTTTCTTTCCTTCCTCCACAATCCACAAGAATTCCATTTTCCAAAATTCCAACAATTCCAAAATCCCATTTTCCTCCACACACTTCCACCAACTTCCTCATTAAATGCCCTCTTTTTCTCTCTCTTCCATGGCCAGCCAAGTGTGGCTAGGAGAGACACCTCACCTCCCCTATTTACAAAAACCCCCCTCTCTTTTAATTATTTGCACCTCCTTCACAAAATCTAAAACCTATAAATACTTTTCCTTCTCCTTCTTCATTCATTTTCACTTCATCTTTCTCTTTCTTCTCTTCACCAAAACCCTAACCTCCAACATCTCCTTCACCTCCACCACCTCTACCGGCGCCTCCGGCCACCACGACTCCGGCGAGAGACCCCCGGATTCCGGCCACCACTTCTTCTCACCAACACCAACAACAAAACCACTAATCCCACCTTCTTCTTCATCATCAACTTCCATCACTACCACCATCACTCTATCACCTTGTACTCTTTTTGGTGAGTGTTCTTCTTCACCAAGATTTGATTAATTCTTAGTATAATTATGTTTTCATATCATGTATACTTAGGTCCTCAAATCATGATTAGTTGACATCAAACAAAACCATCACAAATCTGTTCTGTGTGCTGTTTCCAGTCGATTAGTCGACTTGACCTATAGATTAGTCGACTAGAAACCCTTAGTTGAAACGTAACCTTTTCTGGAAACACAGTTTTAGTCGACTAGACCAAATTACCAGTCGACTAGAGACCCTTAGTCGACTACACTCTTGACCCTAGTCGACTAACCTTTTCCTGAAACCAAACCCAACTCTCTGTATCACAGACTTAGTCGACTTAAGTAACTGTTAGTCGACTTGAGTTCACTGTTAGTCGACTACCCTTTCCACCCTAGTCGACTAACTTTTCCTGAAACAGAATTCCAACTCTCTGGAACCCAGTTTTAGTCGACTAATCCAGACTGTTAGTCGACTTAAGACCCCTATTAGTCGACTAACCATTCCACCTAGTCGACTAACTTTAGCTGTTTGTCATAGTTGATTTCTTTCTTGAATACGAACCCTATCCTCTAGACTTGCATCATATATTGGTATTGTTTGACTTGTCACTTGACAAACATCATCTTACCTTCTCTCCTTCTCTCTCCTCTTCTCTCTACATATTTATATCAGGTTTTGTGGCGCATCCCGAGCTTCCGTGGATTTTGGATCTTTTGGCATATTGGTGGTTTAGGCGAGTAGTCTCGCTCTTCTCTCGTATCCCGTTTCGTCGGGACGATAAGTATTTCGCTTCTTATTTCTATATTCATGTATTGCCCTGCAATTGCTTATGGTAGCTTCATCTTGTACTTGTGCCATGCTTATGATATGCTTACTTCTTTATCGTATACCATGCGTGGCCGACCCTTCGTGGTCGTTAGACTTTGAGTCACTTCCATGTTACTACTTGTCATTGCTTCAGACTTGTTAGTTGCATGCTTCCTTTTAACACATGTATATCACCTGACATCTAGTGTGTTATCATCTGACCTCCTGACCTGCTACTTTTTGGCAAGACCCACTTGTTATGTTTAGTTGCTTGCTAAATATCATCATCTTGTCATGCTATCACTTAACACCCAGCATGATATACTTGACTTTGTGATTATCATGTTTACGGGAATCCTGTCTTGTTATTACGGAACAAAGTGCCACACCATACTCGGTGGGGGCCACCTCTTGAATCTGTTGGGCTATTCCTGTTATGTCCAGTTATTCCCGTAATCTGATAATTACGTTAATAAACCATAAAAAGGACAACTTGTATGGGGAATGGGAGGAAATGATGGATGCCGGAATGATATCTTGCTTATAGTGATGGATTATAAAAATACTGGCGGTAAGTGTTAGTGGGACTTTGGGCCCACAGGAGATTCGTGTTAGGGGGACTTTGGGCCCCAAACTGGTTCCAGGTGTATGGAACTACTATAAAAAGCTCTATCAGTTCTCCATCTATTTCCAATAACAAACCTTGCTTTACTAGGATATTGATCTATGTGCGCTGGGACGCTAGATCACATAGCTAGATATCAAGGTAAAACAAGTAATAATAATAATAGAAACATGTTATTATTCCTGTTACACTTGCTATACATGTTATGATTCCCGTTTTGTATTCCTGTTTGACTTTCATATGATTTGCAACTCTGATTCTATACGCTTGGATTCTGTGGCATGAGATAATGGTATATAGATGAGGGTTTCCTTGTTTGGATTATTCCTTCGATGTATTAGTCTCATGGGACCGTGACTTAAGCGTATACAATCACTTTTGCTTGTAATCAGCTTCACTTGGTTTTCCTGTTTTATGATGATTAGGTCATACCTGTTCATATATACTTCATTTGTGTTATAACCCTCCTGTCTTCTGTACTTGACACTTGTGCTCCTCCTGGCTCGCCACCTGGCATCCATATTCCTACTCGCCTGGGGAGTTTCACTGACTCCCCTGGATTCTCATGTCCAGGTCATGGAGTTTGGAGCGAGTGGATGTCCCCCGTTACTGCTCAGAGTGGCGCAGCGGTAGCGTGGATCTCCAGCCGACCGCCCAGAGCCACATTCTTCTAGGCCCCCTATGAGTCTCTCGAGTTTTCCTTTTTTAAACTCGTGAGTAACTTTTATACTGTTTATACTTGTACCTTTTCTTGTATTCCCACTGTTCATATATGTATACCTTTTGTACTCTCGCATTTGCGCATCAGTGATATAATATTATTGTAATATTGGATCACTTCTGGTGATAACTTTGTAATTGTATATATGTGTTGGAATGTATAATGCACCACTTACTTCCGTACTCTGATTCTTGTCTGTACTGATGCTTAGCGTATATACGGGAGGGTAGTTCTGACCTACGTATATAAGTTGCAGTGACGTCCCCGTATCCGCGGGATCGGGGCGTTACACTTAAGTTCAGCATTCACAGTCAGTTAATCAAAGATTGTGATCAAGAGGTCAAATTCATCCACAGCAAGGCAACAAAGGAGACCAAAAACTTCAAAGACTTTTTATTATATCAAAAATGATCAGCCTGGACACGTTCAAGAAGACGAGTGCTATCGGTGATCTTCTCCTCCACCTCTCTTCGCTCCTGCTCTTGAGCAACAAGGAGCCTGTTCAGCGTTTCTTGGGCTTCGTGGGATGAACCGGCATCATCCTCCAGGGATCGAAGCTCTCTCAAGTGCTGTCCCAGCTGATCCACCTGCAGCTGACTCGCCTGGGCTAGCGAAGGGCCTCCGGCCAACTTGATGTTCTCGACCTGGTTTCCGAGAAACATCTGGGCGAAGTCAAGGGAGCTACCCCTAGTCAGGACGAAATCGATGCATGTTCGCATCGAGGTAAGGAACTGCTGCACCGCCTGGCGTGTCAAAAGCTCCATGATATCATCATCCGAAGTGCTCCCCGATCCCCTCTCTATCACGGGGTGGGGGATGTAGATCGGCTCTGTTGGTGCAAGAGTTGAGCTAACCAGGTACGGCAAGAGCAGAAGCAGCCACTGGCGCTTCTGGGGGTACCACCTCTGCAGGAACCTCCACAGCCGATGACAGGGTAGTGAGCTCGACCTCCTCAGAAACCTCAGCCAAGGCTTGGGCCGTGTGGCCTTCCGGAGGGACACTGACCGTCAGACTCTCTACCTGGGCCCCCTCGGTTCTCTCTGCAAGTTATCTCAACATTAGCCAGAATGGTAAAAAGAGAAACATCCAGGACATCAAAACTTCCTTACCAAGCTGGAGGTCCAGAGATGTCGAATCCTTGGCGAACCCTGCAGAGGAGAAGTCTCCCTGACTTCAGTAGTGGCCTCCCCTTCCTGCAGAGTAGAAGCCTCTCGGATTTCGGTAGTTGCCTCGGCAGCTGGAGTCTCAACTCCTTCCGGCTGGGTCAACTCTTGCACCATCTCCTCGATATGCGAGGAGGTTGCAGCCTCGGTATCCTCAGCTAATCCTGCAGCATAAAAGGAGAATGTTAAAGCCTCCTCTTCAAATGAAAAGGAAAATCAGGTTAGAAGGTGAAAAGAATACCTTCGGCGGGAGTAACTGCCGCCAGTGGTGATACCGTCAACGGCTCGCACCCATGTATTTCCTCCTCCGAGATGTGTGAGAATTTGCTTGGATCAGGAGGAGCGGTTTCGTCACCATAGTCTACCTCATCCTCAAAATCGCTTTCCTCTGCGGATAAGGAAGACGACAGTTCAACGTGAGAGGCCTTGGTAGCAGGAGCCTTGCCTCTAAACACCCCAGTGGTAGGGCTGGGGTCAACCATCCGAGGACTGGAGATGAAGACAGAAGGAGACCCAGGCTGTTGTGCCTCATCCCTCCTCTGAGCTGAGGAAGACTCAGGCTGAGCTGAGATCCCCGGAATCTCAACATGTATCCGCTCATTATATCGACCTCGAGCTGCTCGGTCTCGTCAGTGGCGGTGGGTCTGTCAGCAGGCTCCCCTTCCTCTGCAATCCTGAGGCTCCTGCGGTGTAACCTGCGGGCCTGGACCAAGGGAGTGTCATCCTTGTCCACCTCTTCCTCCCTCGGCTCCCCAACACCAGAAGGGACGTCCGCAGATCGAGAGACTGCAGCCGTCAAGTCTCTTCGAACCTTCTTTGGGGCAGGCTCAACAATGGAAGTAGAGCCTTGACGACGCTTGCCCACCGCCTGTCGAGCTTTGGTTGGTCGCGGCTCCGCCCTTGTGGCTCGCGGCTTCTCCTTGACCTTCTCCCGACCTCCCTCAGAGCCTTCAGGTACTGCTCAACGCCTCGCGAGCGTTTACCGGACTCCGACCTGCTTCGAGATTTGCATTGATACTCTCAATGCATGAATACTCCGGAACAAAGTATGGTGTCTGGTTGACTTGGAAGTACCAGGAGCAGAAGCTGAAGCTCATACGGCACTTTGATCCCTCGATAGGCAGACGGAAAGTTGCTCCTGTCCCTCCGGCCACACTGTAGTACCAAGCCCGAGCACCTTCGAACAAGTTCCCTTCGAAGGCGAGTCGAGCATTGGGATTGCCGACGTAGAGTTGATCGTAGCCGAACTGTCGGGCGAAACGATTCGGCATGTACGGCTCGATTGTGTAGGAAGTCCCTTGCCGGAAAAGCACATATCCGGGCCGAATGTTGATCAACCACCAGAAGACCCCCGTGGACAACCTCGTAAAGTCATCTGGGCCCGCGAAATCAGTAAATAGATCTCTGAAAGATGCACCAGGGATCTCGGGGAAGCAGCGATTGAGCTGGTAGTTCGAAGCATCTGAAATGCACTTCAGGACGAAATACATATAAGTATTACGCCAGTCCGAACCCTCCAACCGCTGTACAAAAGGGGCGAAACCCTCACTCTAAGGCACCGGCGTCATCAGGGAAGGGCAGTGCATTGTTTGACACGGAAAAGGGGGGGGGGCTGGAGTAAAATTTCCTTGAATCAGATGAAAAATTACAGCCGGCTTAATCTTCCGGTTACAAGGGAGGGAGAATATTGAATCTTGAATTCCCCCTTTGTTTAGTGCTGGGTTCTTCGGTGGCGGTGGAGAGTGAATCTTGTTCTCCGTTGACCAGATGACCGTTCTGGACCGTCGAGGGATCTTCTCCTTGGCAGGTAGAGGGAGTAACTCAGCTCCGTCTACCAAAACTCTAGAAGAGGAGGTAGGCGAAGAGCGGCTAGTACTCAGTAAGCTCGCTGAAGGGTCTTCTCTCTCTCTGTCGATGATCTCTCCTTTTTTTTTTTTCGGAATCTCTCCTTTGCCCGATAATTGTCGTCCCCGTCTTCAATAGTGACGGGACTATTTATAGGGTTTTTAAGGGGTGATCGTGCCCCCTAAAAGTGCTCCACGATGAGGGCCAACTTCCCCGCTACATGGGCGGTGGATGGCGCCATAATCGGGTGGTTACAACCAAGGTGGGGGCACCTTGTTGCTGAGACGCGGGCGTTAAGCCAACGCGCCTTGATGCTGAGACGCGGGCGTTGAGCCAACGCGCCTTGATGCTGAGACGCGGGCGTTGAGCCAACGCGCCTTGATGCTGAGACGCGGGTTATCTCTCGCGTCTTGATTGTCACATTTAGCCTTGCGCCTGGATCTTGGATCTCTGCGTTTTGGTGGCTTGTCTTGGTGATTTTTAGACAGCCTACAGGACCCCCTCTAAAGTTTTCGATATTCCGCAGTTAACTGGGACGGATTTCGAAATACTTTGGACTCTAGCTGAGTTCGCCTTCGTGACTAGACTATTGATGCTCCGGGTTTAATCTTATCTGGAGTTGGTCTTCGTGAGTGTACTGTTGAACTCTTTGAAGCCATCAGAGTTGATCGTATTGAGTGTCTAGATACACAGTCTAAACCTCCCCGATTGCTTTTAGTCTGTCACGAGTGCGCTTTTGACCAGGAGTGGTTGGCCTTCTGCTTGTGCCAGTGTACTGTTGAACTGATTTGCAGAAGTCGAACGCAGGTTCTTTTTTGAAAAGCAGAGACTGCCTTAAAGACGCGACTGCCATGGGGTGCGTCTTTTTTTTGGTGATAGGAACGCGACTAATATTCCATGAGGTAGACGCGATGTTTAGCCTGCTTGGGAGGACGCGAATTTTGGAGAGACGCGTCTTTTGGATGCAGACGCGATTTTCTGGACACAACGCGACTTGCTGGGTGCATTTATGGTGATGCTGACGGGGCATGTCCATCGGAGAGGCGCGTTCTTTGGGCGCGAATCTGTGCCATGTCATGATTACGCCGTCAGCTGGCCTGGGGAACCGGAGAGGTTTTCTCCGTTAGCCGCGCGGATTTCCCGGTTCATTAAATGAACGGCTCCACGTGTCGAATGATGACTCGCGGCGGGGTCACGACGCATGATCTTCTCTGTTCAGAAATGATCTGGTTACACGCGTCATGTGGCGACTCGCTGCAGCGTCTATCGGGCCAGACGCCGCGTATCTTCGCGAATCTTTGTGCCTATAAAAGGCCACAGTTAGAGAGATTTGTCTTCTTCTCCGAACGCGCTTACTCAGAGATTTAAGAGAGTTCTTCTTCTCCATTACTGCTCATCTTCTTCATTGACCTCTGATCACCAATGGCACCCAAGGCCAGGCCAACCGCGTCGTCCTCCAAGGCGACCATTGCCGAGGCCCAGAGGGGCAGCTCCTCCTCTGCACAGGACGTCGTTCTCCCAGGTCTCCAAGGTAAAGGCCTTTTAGGCGGAAGTTTCGCCATTAAAGAAAGTTCAAAGAACTTTTAAGAACCCTTAACACGCGAATTTTAAATCGTGTTTGATTCCCAGACGCAGTCTTTGGGTTGATAACCGAGGCGCGGGTTTGGACCCTCGCGCCCTTGAGTCCTGCGCTTCAGATTCTTCACTTAGAATATTTTCTATTTGTGAAGGGTTCAGACGCGGACTTAGTTTACAGAACGCGGATTTGATCCTTGCGTTCTGTTTCATCAGCTGTTGATTTTGATAAATCTGGCACCCGAGTCCAAGCACTTTGACATCTGGGGATGTGAAAGGAAGGGAGTTACCCTCCTTAACTTCTGGCGATTATGGTGGTGGAAGGGTTAAGGTGGATAACTCCCTTCTTTTCGCACCCCAGAAGTGACATCAAGGAGAATGTTGTGGAGACGCCGATCCTGTAGGTCTGGACGCGGATTTGATAATTCCTGCGTCCAGTGCCTCTTCTGCGTGGATGCGCAGGTCTGGACGCGGATTTGATAATTCCTGCGTCCAGTGCCTCTTCTGCGTGGATGCGCAGGTCTGGACGCGGATTTGATAATTCCTGCGTCCAGTGCCTCTTCTGCGTGGATGCGCAGGTCTGGACGCGGATTTGATAATTCCTGCGTCCAGTGCCTCTTCTGCGTTCGGATTATGAACACTTAGCATTTTTCCTTTTGCTTTTGATAGAGTATCTAACTAAGTGTCTTTTTCGTTTTGCAGCGCCACGCCTGTCGCTTCACTCGCCAAGAAGTGCCACTTTGGTCATGTAGGTGGTGCTGACCGGGATTTGACTTTTGTATTACAAAGGACTGTTCCTGTGACTGCTGACAAGTCACCGGATCGCAGGGAGAGGCTCTCAAATGTTGACATGAGAACTCTTCGTGTGTTTATGACTGATGCAGCATTCGCAACAGATGCTGGCATCAAGCTGGAGAAGCCTGCCTTCTTCTTCGGAGATCGTATCCACGAGGGCGGCCATAGCGTGTATGACGGAACTTACAAATGGCTCCGTCAAATAAAGGGTGGAAGATTCTTTCTTCCGGACATGGAGAGGATGTTCCCACTGTCCTACTTCCAGCATATGTCCGTCCCTCGGAAGATGGAATGGGACCTTGCTCGATATGTTCCCGAGATCACTCTCGGTGATTTGGGCTCCCACAAAGTATACCGTCATGATAGCCATGACAGGTCAGTTATCGGCCTTTTCCCTGGGTCGCGCAGGACTGAGGTTCCAGCTGGGGAGATACCACAACTTGGCACTACCTTCCTCAACGCCTTCATGGAGGCGGAGGGTGACTACCCGGTTGGGTTCCGTGCGCCGGGGTGGGTCCGTTCCACGGAGAACTATTGGTGGGGCAGGATGGTCGGCTTTGTCCTTACCGAGCTCGGGGGTCTGCTAAAGCGTGTGGGACTGTACTCGGCAGTCAGGGCCGTGCAGTGGGGGATCCCTCAAAGCTCTCAGAACTTCTTCGGGATTCTAGAGCGTTATAATCCTTCGACGGGGACGTTCTTCACTCCGGTCGGGGAGATGGGCCTTGCTCTGCACGAGCTGCACGAGGTCTCGGGGCTGTCGACAGGGGATATTCCCTATGAGGAATATGTCCCGACCGCTGTGGAGCTTCGCTATGTGAAGGAGGAGTTTCCCCTCATATATGAGACCTACTGGGAAGTGCTATGTCACTTCCACATTTGCGGCCAGATAACCAAATGGCGGTCGCAGGGAGTCAAGCAACTGTCTTGGGCCAGTTACTTGTTCAATAATGTCAACACCAAAGACCATCGGATAACCCGATTGGATCCCAGCTCTGACAGGGAGATTGAAGACAGGATCGACCAGGCTCCTGACAGTTTCTACACCACGGAGTCGAATGAGGACGGTTTTGACCCTGACTTGGTTTTTGAGAGCTTTCACCATCAAGCCGGACCCCTATCTCCGATCGGGCGCTGTTGGCGGGCTTTCTGATGCTATGGCTGAAGCGCTGTGTGGTGCCCACGCTGCCAGATGAAGTCATTGTTGCTGACGTGGTGTACCCGGCGGTGCTCCTGGCTCATGGGAACCCCATAGCCTTCTCCCGGCCGTGGCGGCTGGTATTCAGAGCGGGCTGCGGGCGCTCACTAAGAGTTTCTGCGAGCCACCAAAAACTGCAGACTCCAAGGAAAAGCCGTATGTTGACTCAGAGGGGAGTCCGACGGTGAAGCGTCCCAACCCTCGTGTCGAGCTGCCTTACACGTACCTTATTGCTTGGTACGTGATGCATTGCCCTTCTTTGATGACGGCAGCGCGTGGAGGGAGAGTTCTGTCCCTTTTGTACAGCGGTTGGAGGGTTCAAAATGGCGTGATCCTTATATATATTACGTCCGGAAGTGCCTTTCAGACCCTGCAAACTACCAGCTCAATCGCTGCCTCCTTCAGATCCCTGATGCATCTTTCGGGGATCTACTTGTTGATTCTGTTGGCCAAATGACTTCACGAGGTTATCCGCGGGAGCCTTCTGGTGGTTGCTAAATATCCGGCTCGGATATGTGCTTTTCCGGCAAGGGACGTCATGTACCATTGAGCCGTACATGCCGAGTCGCTTCGCTCGACAGTTCGGCTATGATCAGCTCTATGTCGGGAACCCCAATGCTAGACTCGCCTTCGAAGGGAACCTGTTCGAGGGTGCTCGGGCCTGGTACTATAGTGTGGCTGGAGGGACGGGAGTATCTTTCCGTCTACCTCTCGAGGGGCCCAAGTGCCGTACGAGTTTCAGTTTCTGTACTTGGTACTCCCAAGCCATCCAAACGCCAGACTTTTTTCCGGCGTCTTCATGCATTGAGAGCATCAATGCAAGTCTCGAGGCAAGGACTGATTCTAGTAAACCGACGAAACTCGTAGAACAGTACCTGAAGGCCCAAAAGGAGGTCGGGCGAAGATCGAGGAGGGAGCCCCCAGCAGTGAGGGCGGAGCCGCGACCGGTAAGGGCAGAGCCACCAGCGACAAGGGCGGAGCCACCAGCCACGAGGGAGGAGCCGCGGGCAAGGAGGTCTAAGCAGTTGGCGAGCAAGCATCGTCGACGCTCTGCTTCTATTGCTGAGCCTGCCCCAAAGAAGGCTCGGAGGGATTTAACGGCTGAAGTCTCTCAATCCGGAGACATCTCTGCTGGAGTTGAGGCTCCTCCTGAAGACTTCCCTGTTAGAGTTGAGGAACCGTCGGAAGATGAAGACTTCCCCACCCTAGTCCGTGCCCCTAGGTCACACCGCAAGACCGTGGAGGAGGGGGAGCTTGTTGACGAACTCACCGCTGGTGATGATGATGAGCGGCTTGAGGTCGACATAATGGGTGAAGAGGATGTTGAGATTCCGGGATTCTCAGCTCAGCCGAGCTTCCTTCTGCTCATGAAGGGAGAGGTGAGGCACGGTAGCCGGGGTCTCCTAGCGTCTTCATTTCTAGTCCTAGGGCAGTTGACCCTATTCCTACCACTGGGGTGATCGGAGGCAAGGCTCCTATTGCGGAGCTTCCTCACGTTGCGCTGTCGTCTTCTTCGTTATCGGGGGAAAGCGCCTTTGAAGACGAGCTCGACTATGGCGATGAACCCGCTCTTCCTGATCAGATCAAATTCTTCCACATCTCTGAGGAGGAACAATATGAGGGTGAGCCATCGACTGCACCATCGCTGGCGATTATCCCTGCTGAAGGTACTCTTTCCATCTTCCGTCCTAATTTCTCTTTACATATTTGAAGAGGATGTTCTAACATTCTTCTCTTATGTTGCAGGGTCGGCCGAAGATGCCGAGGCTACAACCTCCTCGCATATTGAGGAGATGGTGGTAGAGTGACCCGGCCCAAGGGGATTGAGGTCTCGGCTGCTGAGATACCCTCAAAGGGGGCAGCTGTTGAAACTGGGGAGCCTTCCACTCTGCCAGAAGAGGAAGCAACCACTGAGGCTGAGGAGGCTCTCACTCTGCCGGGCGAGGAGGTTACTGCTGAAGCCAGGGAGAATTCTACCCCGCAGGATTCGACACCTCTGGACCTCCAACTTGGTAAGGCAGCTCTGACGTTTTAAATGTTTCGCTTTTCCATCATGTGGCTGACGCTGCGATAACTTGCAGAGAGGACTGAGGGGGCTCAGGTGGAGAGTCCGATGGTTGGTACCCTTCCAGAAGGCCATACAGCTCAAGTCTCGGTGGAGGTTTCTGAGGAGGTCGTGCTTACTACTCCCTCATTGGTCGTGGAGGCTCCTGTAGAGGTAGTACCTCCGGAAGCGTCAGCGGCCGGTCTAGCTCTTGCCGTCTCGACGGCCAGCACGACTCTTGTGCGAGAAGATCCGCCTTATATCCCCTATCCTGTGACAGAAAAGGGGTCGGGAAGCTTCCTAGGTGGTGAAGACATGGGGGAACTGGCACGTCAGATGGTGCAGCAATTCTTCGCTTCGATGGGATCATGTATTGATCTCATCTTACGTGGAAACATCTCGTTCCAATTTGCCCAGACGCTTCTTAAAAATCTGGCCGTGTGAACGTCGAATTAACCGGAGGCCCTTCACTTGCCAAGGCGTGTCTGCGGGTGGTAGAGCAACTGGGAGACTACCTGCTGAAAAACACCTAGAGGGGGGGGGTGAATAGGTGTGAATGCTAATCTAAGAAACTAAATGCAAACTAAGTGCGCTAAATGCGGAAGCTAATGCAAATTATGCACAAACTAATACAATACAACAAGTGTAGCCGAATTCCCCTTTCGAGGCTCTGGACTAACTCCCCTTGATTCCCCTTGAAATGGGTTGAGGCGCTATGTGAAGCTCTTGTGGATGAGTACAAGTTAGGCACACACACACAAGCAATCCAAGCAATAAGAAATATGTGCACACACAATCAAGCCAAGCAATCAAGAATGAATAGCAATATGAATAAATGCAAGGCAATATGAAATATGCACAACACAAGCAAATATGATATGATGTGAATATGATGCTTTGCACAAAGTAAATGAGAGAGAGTTAGAGAGACAATGGGAGCAATCGCAAACACCAAGATTTGTTTCGAGGTTCGAGCACCTAGCTCTACATCCCCGCCTACACCACCGTGTAGGATTTCCACTATCTCAACTCCCACCGAGGGAACCTCTACCGAAGAGGATTTCTTACAACCCAAGGAGTACGAACTCCTCTCTCAATACAAACCACAACACCTCACACTAGAGGTGTCAACCAACAACCACACCTCTACCTAAGAGGCTTACAAACACAATCCCAATCACCTCACACTTGAGGGATCCAAACCAATACCACTCCGATCACCTCTACCGAAGAGGGATTCACAAATAAAAGGAGGGTTACAACACAAGAGGTTTACAACAACAACCTCAAACTCTCTCTTTCTTTTTCTCTTTTCTTTTTCCACAAAAACAAGATCCTAATAGTTTAGGATAGATGATATAGCTCAAGTGTGGAAACAAGGTGTTTTGGAAACCAGCAACAAAGAAAAAACTATTTGGGAAATCACTTGTAAATGTTAGCAAATGAAAAACAAAACAATCTCCCAAAACCCTAGCTTTCTTTGATTTTCCAAAACCCAAAAAACAAATAAGATGAAATCTTTTTGACTTAAAAACTCTTTTAAACTCTTCAGAAAACTGAAAATTTTTAGCTCAAAAATTCTTATTCAAAACAATGGAGAAATGGGGTATATATAGCCCCTAGGAAAAACTAGCCGTTAGGCTGATGTGGCAGTCTGACCAACTGCCGGTCGACCGGCCCGGTCGACCGCCAACGGTCAAAATGTGACCGTTGGGCAGCAGCGGTCGACCGGTCCGGTCGACCGAAAATTCCCGAGAGCAGAGCTCTCAACCCGGTCGACCGGCCCGGTCGACCGTCCACTGTGCCTAACAGACGTGCACGTCTGTGCACATCGGTCGACCGGCCCTTGGTGCGGTCGACCGGTCCGGTCGACCGTACTGGCCTGGCAGCACAGTGCAGAACTGCACAGATACGGGATTTGAAAATAAGTCTTTTCACTCAATAAAAATCCCATAAATTCACAGTAAATCCACTAAATAGTTTTAATCACAATAAAAACTGTTTTCTAAAAATATGTTTTTCTAAAACTTGTTTTTCCATAACTTCACAAAGTACAAAACAAGATATTTTGAACTTATTAAAGCATAGTGTGTATGGATATGATCCACTACACAATCATAATGAAATATCTATGTTTTTGATATCTAGCATATAACAAGGTTTTGGTTTAAAGGATATGCATGATAGAAATACCAAAAACCAACTCTTGTATTTTATCATAAACAAAACTTGTATTTTATCATACTAGATTTTTCCAAAACATGAATAGGATAGTCAAAATAAGTTTGTTTATAAGTTAAGCATGTATGTATAAATAGAAAAAACATCTACTATACATATAAATCTTGAAAACTTGTTTTGATCAAACTATTCATGAAACCACACATCAAAACATAAAACGTGTGTGTTTGTGCACTTGAGCATATCAACTATACTAAGCTTTACAAATGGATCTAAAACTCACAATCTAAACTAGGATACCTAAGTCTTCTCTTGAGGATCTTCATCTTCAAGTAGACTTGCTCCAAAACTCCATCCATGGCTAGACAAAGTGTGAACTTGAAGCTTTGGCCCTGGAATCACCATGAATAGCTTCTAAACTCCTTGTTGAAGCTAATCACCAACTAATATTCTGTTAATGATCTGAAACTTAGAAACATAAGAATATTAGTAAACATAACTACATGAGTTGATCATCATCAAAACTAGAGTGGAAGGCCATTGGGCCAACAATCTCTCCCTTTTTGATGATGACAAAACTCATGGAGTTATATATGCATGGATTAAAGTTAAGCTTCAAGGAAGCTCCCCCTTAACTCATGCATAGGGATAAACAATAAATATATGCAATGAATGTTAAACATGAAAATGGTTCTAGATATCAAATGGATATTCAAAACAAAATAAGCTCTAGATACCAATTACAAAGCAAACTCTATAAATCAATTAAACTTATTAAACTTATATTTTTATGCATGTGCATGTTTCATGTTTAATAATCTTGAGATTAAAACATAATATATGCATATAAAACATAAGCATGCATATAAAACTTCATAAATCTTTCTCCCCCTTTTGTCAATCATCAACAAAGGGGTAATCAAAACCATAAATAAAACGAGGGGTAAAAAATCTTTCTCCCCTTTTTGTCAATCAAAATAATGCAAACAATGTTCTCCCCCTTTTTGTCTAAAACAAAAAACAAAGTCAATAAGGGGTGACTACAAACATGATATCAATTAAAAAATATGTCAATGAAGCATCTTGATACCAATAAACAAGGATCAATATAAGTTATATGCTATATACATTCATGAAGAGGAAGACGCTAAGTTAGCTTCCCTACACATATGCATTACATGAAGAAGGGATGACAAGCCCCAATTCACATAAACATATTATGTAATGCATAAGAGGAGATGTGAAGCTCCCCTACACACGTATATCATATAAAGAAGAGTTGTCAAGCTCCTCAATTTATAATATACTCAACATGAATCTATATGTAAGAGAGATGTTAAGCTCTCCTTGCATATAGGAAATACAAATCAAAACTTTGAATATTTTCTTTAAACAACATTTTGAGATACCAAATTGTAATTAAACATAACAAATTTTGAATGTCTAAACACAAATTTTGATACCAATTGTAAGAATATATTTCATTTTGAAAAACATATAAACAAATTTGATGTTGATATCATATGTTCAAAATAACAACTTTTAATCATAAAGAGTGGGAGTACAAATACCAATTGAAATACAAAATCAAATTTTCTCCCCCTTTATGAAAAACAAACTAAAGTCATGCATAGTCTTGATAACAATTTAAAAGTAATCAATTTAAACAAAATTGAAACTCAAGCACTAGCATAAACACAAATATATATATGTATGAAAAATAGATACCAATAGAAATTGATATACTTGGAATTTAAAGCATACATACATACAAAACATATATGAGTATACAAGAAGATCAAAATGATACCAATGAAAGAGTTCAATGATACCAATTGACATAACAATAAGTTCAAGTGTATACATCATATTATCTACCACCCAATCATAATTCAAGTTTTAAAGATTTTCAATTTAGGGCATACATGAACATGATCTCCCATCCTACCGCCCTTGGAAGGTAGGGGTTTTCAAAGATAGATTTGAAAATGTAGTTTGTTTGAAAATACTACCAAAATGAAGAACACCGCAACTAGTTAAATAGAAAACTTGTTAACTAGCACGAAATCCTTCAAGTAAGGAATAAAACAAAATTGAAATTCACATGATAATCATCACTCTAACCAATAAAGCATAACTCATGAGAAACAAAACATAAGCAATAGATATGAGTGTACAAATAATATGTGAAGATCATGAAAATATTTCATTAAGCTCAATATCCTTAAAACATAATTCCATCAAAAATATGAAAAATCATATAAAATTCCTATTTAATCTTCAAGGCATATGTATGTCTAATACAAGCTAAAATATACATACATATCCAAAACTCAACGAGTCCACTAAATGAATATTCATGAAGGCACGTGGCTCAAAAAGATGTATATGTATAAGATTAGTTTGAACTAGATGGACATATACATGAAGTTAAACATAAATACATGAAACATGAAAAACTAAATTTTCATCACAACAAATTTCATTTCAAGGTATATGTATGAATTGTCAAACATGAAGTATACATACATATCCCTAAACACAATTGAGTCCATATATAGATTTGCATGAAAGGCAAATGACTCAAGGGTATACATGTATATCTTAAAGTTTGACAATAATACACATATACATGAAGTGAAAACTCATAAAACAAATCCAAAAAAAATGGAATACAAGTTTGAAATGTATGAATCATCAAAACTAGACTATACTAGCACATCTAATGGGTTCAAATAAGCAATCAAGCTCAAACATATATAGATTTATTTGTGGCCCATTCTATGTACAAGTATATAACTAGTCTTAATGAAAACTAACACTTAAACATATATTCAAAACATTAAGCATCAAAACAAATATAAAAGTCATCATGATAAAGCTAAAACATGATTACTATGTAAATTCACATGTATTAGATTCATGATGTACACTATAGCTTAAACAAAAGTGAGAACACTAAGTATGATTCAAATAAGCATGTGTGTCTCAAATACTATACATGTGTGTCAAGGATCTAATAAACATGGAATGAACATACTAATCCATAGACATCAAAAACATGCTATAAATATTAAAACATGGAAAGCATGTAAACAATAAATGGGAGTAAAGGATTGTTACCAAAACCGAAGAAGCAACTCTCCTTGTCTCCAAAACATGGTGGTCATCTCCACCAAATCTTCCCTTGAAAGTGATGCATCCATTTTGATTTCCATGAAGTCCGGAACGCATCCACTCCAAGGTGCTAACACTCTCACGTCATGTGAGAGCCCACACCTACATTAAACAAAGGAGGGGTGGTCTTTGGTACCCACATCTTGTTGGGTCCATGGGGGTTAGTCCCTTCTCTAACCCAAACAAATTTCTTTGCTAAATTAGTAGTATGTAATGTATCAAAACAAAAATTTAGCAAGGTGGCCCTTACGTCCACAATGTGTACATGTGTACACATGAGCATACTTGTGTTGATGGTGTCGTGTGAAGCATGTGTATGCCGTGAAGGGTGTGCATGCATAAATGATGGAACTTGTTTCTTTCGAATCAAGGATTCCAAATGTGTATGGTTCTTAGCACATTGGCTCATAGTGGAGCCCAAACAATCCATTTTCTTCTTAACAAATTATATCATTCTCAAGCATAGAAGAAGTGGAACATGCAATGGGTGATTTAGGTGAAACTACCCTAGCATGGCAAACATGAGAATCAATCTTATTATGTAAAACATTATTTTCTCTAAACAAGCATTCAAGTCATTTGAAATAGAAATAATTTTGTTTTTCAAAGCAACATTCTCTTTTAAAACAAAATCAATTTTAGAAGACAAGTTTTCATTCTTCTTTAAAAGGTTTTCACAATCATTTTTATTTTTCAAAAATTCATTTTCTTTTAATACAAGATTAAGTTGAGATCTTAATGAATCCCTATCATTAGAGATCTCCTCTTTCTCTTGCAAAGCAATATTAAGTCTAGAATTCAAACACTTATTTTCCTTTTCTATTCCTAGACTTTTCTTTTTCAAAATCTTATACTTCTCAATTAATTTTTCACAAACAATTGAAAGTTCTTCATTCAAAGCATGTGGATCAACAATATCATTTCTTGAAGAACTAGCATCATCATCACTATCATAGTGGGGTTCCGAATGTACCTCAAGGGAGTCATTCCCTTGGACCATGAAGCATTGAGAATCGGATTCTCCACTAAATTCCTCTTCTTGGATTGGACTTGAAGCTTGGAGGTGTTGGTGGTTGTTGTCAACTTGTTCCACACTGCAAAAAGCGGAATCAAGATTAGAAACACACATAAGATAATCTTTAGGTAATGTGCTTCTAATAGCCTCTAGGGCTTGTGCATTGGCCCCTATATGATTACCATCACCAAGATAACATCTCTTGGTGGCGGCAAGGAAGATATGCAAACCTAGGGTCTTTAGGTACATGGACATCCTATACTTCCAAATATCAATGTTGGAAGGATCATAGCTAGGTGGGGTCATGAAGTCCATGGTAAACTATATGTGTGCAATCAAGCAAACAAATGCAAATAAGATTAGCAATCAAAGGATCACTCCTAGGATGTTAAGCCTAAGTATCAGGAGCACTAGCTCTGATACCAATTGAAAAACACCTAGAGGGGGGGGGGGGTGAATAGGTGTGAATGCTAATCTAAGAAACTAAATGCAAACTAAGTGCGCTAAATGCGGAAGCTAATGCAAATTATGCACAAACTAATACAATACAACAAGTGTAGCCGAATTCCCCTTTCGAGGCTCTGGACTAACTCCCCTTGATTCCCCTTGAAATGGGTTGAGGCGCTATGTGAAGCTCTTGTTGGATGAGTACAAGTTAGGCACACACACACAAGCAATCCAAGCAATAAGAAATATGTGCACACACAATCAAGCCAAGCATCAAGAATGAATAGCAATATGAATAAATGCAAGGCAATATGAAATATGCACAACACAAGCAAATATGATATGATGTGAATATGATGCTTTGCACAAAGTAAATGAGAGAGAGTTAGAGAGACAATGGGAGCAATCGCAAACACCAAGATTTGTTTCGAAGTTCGAGCACCTAGCTCTACATCCCCGCCTACACCACCGTGTAGGATTTCCACTATCTCAACTCCCACCGAGGGAACCTCTACCGAAGAGGATTTCTTACAACCCAAGGAGTACCGAACTCCTCTCTCAATACAAACCACAACACCTCACACTAGAGGTGTCAACCAACAACCACACCTCTACCTAAGAGGCTTACAAACACAATCCCAATCACCTCACACTTGAGGGATCCAAACCAATAACCACTCCGATCACCTCTACCGAAGAGGGATTCACAAATAAAAGGAGGTTACAAACACAAGAGGTTTACAACAACAACCTCAAACTCTCTCTTTCTTTTTCTCTTTCTTTTTCCACAAAAAACAAGATCCTAATAGTTTAGGATAGATGATATAGCTCAAGTGTGGAACAAGGTGTGTTTTTGGAAACCAGCAACAAGAAAAAACTATTTGGGAAATCACTTGTAAATGTTAGAAAATGAAAAACAAAACAATCTCCCAAAACCCTAGCTTTCTTTGATTTTCCAAAAACCCAAAAACAAATAAGATGAAATCTTTTGACTTAAAAACTTTTAAAAACTCTTTTAAACTCTTCAGAAAACTGAAAATTTTTAGCTCAAAAATTCTTATTCAAAACAATGGAGAAATGGGGTATATATAGCCCCTAGGAAAAACTAGCCGTTAGGCTGATGTGGCAGTCTGACCAACTGCCGGTCGACCGCAACGGTCAAAAATGTGACCGTTGGGCAGCAGCGGTCGACCGGTCCGGTCGACCGAAAATTCCCGAGAGCAGAGCTCTCAACCGGTCGACCGGCCCGGTCGACCGTCCACTGTGCCTAACAGACGTGCACGTCTGTGCACATCGGTCGACCGGCCCGGTCGACCGGCCCTTGGTGCGGTCGACCGGTTCCGGTCGACCGTACTGGCCTGGCAGGCACAGTGCAGAACTGCACAGATACGGGATTTGAAAATAAGTCTTTTCACTCAATAAAAAATCCCATAAATTCACAGTAAATCCACTAAATAGTTTTAATCACAATAAAAACTGTTTTTCTAAAAATATGTTTTTCTAAAACTTGTTTTTCCATAACTTCACAAAGTACAAAAACAAGATATTTTGAACTTATTAAAGCATAGTGTGTATGGATATGATCCACTACACAATCATAATGAAATATCTATGTTTTGATATCTAGCATATAACAAGGTTTTGGTTTAAAGGATATGCATGATAGAAATACCAAAAACCAAACTCTTGTATTTTTATCATAAACAAAACTTGTATTTTATCATACTAGATTTTTCCAAACATGAATAGGATAGTCAAAATAAGTTTGTTTATAAGTTAAGCATGTATGTATAAATAGAAAAACATCTACTATACATATAAATCTGAAAACTTGTTTTATCAAACTATTCATGAAACCACACATCAAACATAAAAACGTGTGTGTTTGTGCACTTGAGCATATCAACTATACTAAGCTTTACAAATGGATCTAAAACTCACAATCTAAACTAGGATACCTAAGTCTTCTCTTGAGGATCTTCATCTTCAAGTAGACTTGCTCCAAAACTCCATCCATGGGCTAGACAAAGTGTGAACTTGAAGCTTTGGCCCTGGAATCACCATGAATAGCTTCTAAACTCCTTGTTGAAGCTAATCACCAACTAATATCCTGTTAATGATCTGAAACTTAGAAACACAAGAATATTAGTAAACATAACTACATGAGT
>JAVJIF010016856.1:0-107051 GCA_038442645.1 Agave tequilana | reverse complement strand
TTGTTACTTATAGAAACTAATTTTATTAGTAACTACTATTATAATTATCTTCTAAAGGTATTAATATTAATGTTTGATGACTAATGATTTTTAATTATTAAAGATTGATAACTATTATTTAAATCTTGCTAATTACTAGTTAAATCTTATTAAAAAAATTATGACATTATATATTAAAAGCTTTAATAAATTAATCTATGTTTTGCTAACAAAGGAACTAGTTGATTTTTGATGAATTAGAAATTTTTTAAATAAATAAAAAGGTCAAAGAAACACAAAATACTAATAAATTAATAGCTCAATTCAGTTAATATTTTTACTGATAATTACTAATTATTTATTTAGCATTATTATCTCTATTTAATGACTCAGCACATTTTTTTTTTTCTCTGGGAGGTGGGGTGGGGTGGGGGGCTAATATAGAAGGCATGAAATGATGAGACATACGATTATTTAGGGAAATTATCTTTCTATTATGAGAGATTATTTGTAATAATTAAGTTGATATTAATTAAATTATTAATTATTACTAATTATTATTAGTCCCAGGTTCAAGTCTGGCTACGGCCTAAGTTTCAAAAATATATATATATTACTTGTTAATGTCATTAAACGAGCAGTTGTGCATAGATAAAAAATAATACAATAATAATTATTTTATTACTAATAGTTATAATAATTCTTTATTGTTAACATTATTTATTAACATTTTAAATTAAAAAATTAAATAAGTAAGATGTCACATCATCAATTATTCTAGAAATATTCCACTTTTTAGTTCGACATGTTTTAAGAAATGTTCCAATTGTTCACAAATTATTCACCAAAATTCTACTAAAATATTCTAATTTTATAAAATATTCTACTAGAAAAATGCTCAACTTCTAAAAAAAAAGTCCTAGCTAACTAACATGGCCTAATTAACCTCTCTAATTATCAGATAATTCAAGAAAATCGAACAAGCTAGATGTGTGTACCCAAAGGATGTAGACAAGTGTGTTTACTCATCTAAAATGAAAAACATACTGGAGTTGTCTACGCATTTATGCAAGAGAAAATATAGAAGAAAAACAGAGATGGCACCCACACATTATTTCTAAAGCACACGTGTTGGGGGAGTTACAGAGGTCTCCATAGGAGAATACCATGGGCCTTAATTAGAAGCAAGAACCAATCTAATATAAAAAAAACTTGAGCTATAGATCTCAAATTTCTATTTAAATTCATCATTTTTCTATTCATTTTCCAATGTGAGACTATATCACAGTAAATATCCAACACATCTGACGCTAGTGGTGACCAAGAAAACGTTATTTTTGGTAGAAATCGGGAAAATAAATGAGCCTTTTATTATTTGGAGTCTTTGAGGTCAGATACATGAATCCCTTTTCCACGTTCAGCTCTCTCGAGGAAAGCCGACCCAATACGCAATGATAAACATTAGATATGATACAAGTAGTGGTTCCAACACAAATAAAGCTTCCTCTGAAGAGTGAACTTTTACCATGAGAAACAAATAATGGAAAGATTGAACCATTCATGATATCTTGAGCTAGCAAGACAAGCAGTGGTTCCAACACAATATTAGGACAGTGCAACTGTTTTAACTGCACAGACACAGTAATATTGTAGGGCTCTTGCCAGGTTCAGAAGCAAAATTAACTGGCTGTTAAATTGGCCTTACAATATGGTCAATTAACAAAAAACCACCGGTGCAAAAATAGAAGCTCAACAGCTGCACAAATGCAGAGCCTGAAAGACGAAATATATACAAAGCCTCAAAGCTAATAGAATCACTTTATAACATCTGCAATTATCGCATCTCAGCTTTCTGTGAACTTGAATCATGCAGAAATAGCATGTTAGAGGACACTAGTACTCTCTCCGTGGGAGGAAAGAAGGGACTTTTTGTAAAGTCTTCATGTTCACATCTGTAGAACAATTGCATAAGATAAAAAGACCAAGCTTGAAACAGCTTCTATAATGTATTTTCCCTTGTTAAGCAATAACGCAATTTCGGCTGCACAGTAAAGTTGGGTATTGAAATTGAACCATGCAGACGCAGAATAGCAGCACGTGAGAGAACATTACTGATCTATCAGCTGGAGGGATGAAGCGGTTTTAGCAAAGTCTTCATGGTCTCCTTAGTGGAACAATTGCGCAAGATAGAGTCCAAGCTTGAAACAGCTTCTACGATGTACTTGCCCTTGTTCAGCATAATGCAATTTGCCCTGTGCAGTAGAGTTGGGGTTTGGTTATGATGCCAGAAGTTTTGCATTAAAAATATAAATATTATAATACAACCCAAAACAAATTCAAAAGCGATTATTTGTCAAGATAGTTTCTAGTCATAAATGCTCTTGAGGCCTCAAATTTTGAAGTGTAAATTACAGAAAACCCGTGCCATAAAGGTTTTTGCAGTAAACCCATCTTCTATTAGGCTCCACAGACAGTCCACCTGTTCTATGAAATCCAGCAGTTCATCCTCATGAACTACCAGTTTTTATAGATAGCCCCTCGACTAGTGGAAAAATCAAAGGGTTACAAGCTGAACTAACTTTAATTCAGGGGATTATCTGACAAACCAACGTTTCCTTCTTTTTTATTTATGGTTGTAGCGTGCGTGCGTGCGTGCGTGTGTTGTCTAAAGATGGCCTGAAATATGTTTAGTTCAGGTGCACATAAAGCAGACGATCTTACAAAACATGAACTGAAAACTGATATCACTAAACAAGAAGACATGTATGCATATAGACCATATAATGTGCCAAAAAAATGTCTTATGTCTTCCCAGACTTACCTCATTCCAGTAGCAACATCTGTGATCTCCGCTCGAGTAGGAATGCCAGATTTGACGAGAGATTCCAGGACTTGGGTTGCCCAGATAGCAGGAATGTGTGCGGCACTACATACTGACAAGATCTCTTCTTGAATACTAGCCATATGATCCCATCCGCACTCCACTGCAAGATTCCCCCTAGCAATCATAACACCCAAGGAATTCGAGTACTGCATTGCCTGAAGAAGCAAGAGGGGCAATCAAAAGGCATCTCGAGTTTCTATTTTCAAACACAACTCCCAGATGCTGACACTTCGGTTTGGCCAGCTCCTGCATAACAATATTAATATCATGTATATCCCTGATGAAACCATATCAGCATTACCAGCAACAAACTCGAGATCCTGAAGATCTTTAGATGTGAGACCTTCAAACTGCATTGCACTCTCAGGTATGTTTATAGATTTACCGGAACCTAGTTTAGAACCTTTGGGGCTTGCATGAGTGATTGAGACAACAATCTCATTATTGCTTGCACCTTGGATAACACCGCAGATTTTCCCATCATCAAACGCAATGGGCTCACCAGGTTTAACAGAGTCAAAAAGGCGCCCAGAGTCGCATGTGATTTTACGAGCACCAAATGAACTACCGCCCGGAGTACTCGTGGATAAACTAAGCTCTCGACATATAGTTACTAGATCTCCCACCCTCAGTCTAATAAACTGCTCCGCAGCAGGAACATTCACAACATGTCCAATTGAATTCTTACCCTTCTTCCTCTCAATTCGCAATCTGGTGCCAGATTCGACATAAGTAGTCCTTGTGCACTCAACCATATAGCCATAACCAGCAAAAACTGAATATTTTTTGGAAATTCTCAGAGATCTATTTCTCCCTCTAACATCAACAAATCTTATAACATTACCCACCTCAAGTTTGCTAACAAATCTCTCACTTTCTACAAAAAGGACTGCATCTGGTGATATGTGAGGAGGACCACATCCTGAAAAAGACAACCAAACTTGAGCTGGAACAATCATATCACCTTTTGCATCCTTCTTGGGGGATATTTTTATTACATTTGGTCCCCTATTCAGCAATCCTGTCCTCAGCTTTGGTCCAGCTAAATCCATCAGAATGTGGCATGGGTTTTCCAGCATCTGGGAGCCGTGCTTTGCCCGTCTGATGATTTCACTCCAAATGCTAGAGTCATCATGTGCACAATTGATCCTTATTATATTTGCTCCAGCCTTCAGAAGATCAGGAAGAAGCATTTGCTTAGCGATTGCTTCTTTCCCAACAGTTACCATAATATTATGGACATCTTTCTCATCGCGAACTGTTCCAAGTAGTGCAGTTGCATGCATAGATGCCATTGTCCTCATTGCACTTATGCTGAATTCCATTACTTTCTCATTCTCCAGAGAAGTGGCACATTCTGGGACAGAAACATCCCATCTGTGCAATCTGTGCTGTAAGAGTTGGGTGCTGTTTCTCAAGCAGTTGAATGGCAGAAGTGATACTACCAAGAACATGTGGATTTGCTCATTCCAAATTCAGAAGCCCTATCGAGGAAAGCTCATCAGTCAGCTGCTGGAAATCAAGGCAGTGCAGTGCCAAATAATGGATCAAATTTGTTGCACTAACCAAGTAATTTCTGCCAAAGGCAAAAGGAAAATCATAGGTAAACAATTTCAAACGGGAAGCAATGCAAATGATACATGCTAACAGTATAACTGTGGCACATCTTAAGACGAGAAGCATTCCACTGCTCTGAGGCCAATACATGCAAAAGGACAGCCTTTAGCTTGTCAAGGTATACTTGATAATCAAATGATAATGAGGAAGTCCTCCCTACGAATAGACAGATTCTTCAAGTCCTCTTCTAATCCAGAATTGATGTGCTCGAGCTAATAGATAAATTCTCAGAACTAAGATTGCTTTCAGACTTCTGAGTAGCAGCATGGGGAATCTCCTGATAAGTTTTCCAACTGTTGCTCTCAGCATCATCATTTCCCTGAATCTTGGCAAAAACTTTAAGATATTTGTGAAGGCTATTATTTGATCTTAACTGAAGCTGGACAGGGTGATACCCCAAATTTGGAGTCAATGAAGGACACCCACGAATCGAACCCAAGAACTGGTGTTCTGATTTAGATCTCAAATCTTGATGATTGCATGTATAAATGCCCTGAAAAGACTTTGCCATTAGACAGAAAACAATATGAAATGACAGAAAATGAACTGAATTCTTGATGTCAATGCCTTTTAAGAGTCTCATGTTTCATGTATATATAGAAAAAATAATGTAAAGTGAAATGCAAAAGCATTTAGTAGAGAGACTGCAATAGAAGCTTCACTAGGTTGTTCAATCAAAATTGCCTGCCTGCAACAGCAAATGAAAAAGAAGTGTGTCTGCATGGTTTGTGGTGGTGATGAACAAGAAGGCAGAGTTTTATGCTAAAAAAGGGCCTCATGCTCCTTTTTTTTCTTATAGTATCACTGGAGATTTTTTTTTTGTCACTTTGCAACATCATATATAGTCTTTCCGAACTACTTGCTAATTGGGCAAAAAAAATTTAATGGATTTGCTTATATTGCCAGAAAAATAGTGCAGCAATTTGACACAATTCAAGAGAAGCTATAGTCTTAATGATGAAGATCTATAACCCCATACATTGTCATGCTAGATAGCATATAACGTAGACCAGATCTCTATACCAAGTTTTCGGCTATCATTGACAAGTGAATGTGGAACCTGCTTGGACCAAACAACATATCCCCCAGATATAACTGTGTTAGAGTAGAAATCCTATTTCTATTTCTACTAGGATTTCTCTTTATTTTAGTTTCCTATCTAAGTTGCACATTGTGTATTATCCTAGTTTTATTAGGACATATGTTTTTTTCTACATAAATAAATGACCACTCCCTTATTGAAACAAAATGGTATTCTCTTCATCTTTCTTCTCTCTTCTCCTCTCCTCTCTCTATACTTTCAAACTTCACTTGGTATCAGAGCAACTTGAAGGTACTGCGTTTGATGGGACTACAAGGGCGGTAGCCCCTGTTCGGTGTTCAGGGCGGAGCCTTAGAATTTTTTTTGGGCGTTAGATGATGGTTGCGTGATCGTTCGTGGTGTTCATAGATCGTTCCGTGATCGTTCGTGGTATTCATGGATCGTTCGTGGTGCTTGTGGTTCGTTTCGTGTGTTCGTGGTGTTCGTAGCTCGTTTCGTGATCGTTCGTGGTGTTCGTGGTTCGCTCATGAATCATTTTGTTGACCCAGTGTTGAGATTGCTAAACCAAAGGTTCAATCAACCACGTGTTTTGATTATTCCCAATTCATGTAGTTAGTAACTAATGATCTTGAAATTGTGTTTAAGTACGTACAAATTATTCATCAAAAAACAAATTAATTCAAAATCATATTGTGAAGCTCAAACTCAACCAATACAATTTGAAGTATCTCTCGTTGAGGATTGGAGCTAAAGAAAGTTGGATTCTATTCAAGATCTATACCGAAGACTTCAATGTTTCAAGTAAGAAAGTTTGTGTAATTGTAAGTCTAGAATTTATGTTAAAGCTTTAGTTTCTAGAATTGATAGTTCAAGATTCACACACACACGGCTTTCTGTTTGATGGTTAAAGAGTTTCTCAAAAGTAGATTTTACATGAAAATCAAGATTGTCAAAACAAGTTTCAATATACTTTAAATTTGATGGAAAATTGATTTTAAACAAGTTTTACCTTTTGAAATATGTAGTGGAATATTTTCATACATATTAGAGCTCAATTATATCTTAACAAACTTATTTTTATATGATTTATGAAGTTGAAATCAATTTTATACAAAATTTTGAAAAATCAATTTTCACTGAAGAGCTTTCGACAACCTTTATTGGAACTGTCGAAAACGGATACTCAGTGTGCATGTTTCTGTGTTTGAGATGATAAACTTTCAACAGCCTTTGTGTACATTATCGACAACGTTTCCAAAGAGCTCTGATTAGAATAGACTCTTTTGACAGCAATGGTAGCGTTTTTCACTAACTATCGAAAGATCTTTCGACAGCTAAGAATTAGCTTTCGATAGCGTTTTTCAGAGAACAAAATTATTTCCAGAGTTGATCAGATTTTCGACTGTGTTCTCTTTAACTTTCGACTGCTGGCTACTAACTATCGACAGTGCTTTCGACAGCCAGTACAAGTTCAAAAAAGAGTCTGAATTTTAAAAATATAGCCATTTGTGACAGTTGACTTTCTTCAGCCCTGCACCAGCTTTCGACAGCTCATTGATTTTTTTGGCATGATTATAGCAAATATTTGTGTTATTTTTGTTTTAATTTTTTGCTATAAATCTAAACATTTTTTTTGCATAGTTTAATAATAAGTTTTCAAGATTTCTGAGAGTTTCAAGTGCTAAGTGATTTCAATGTTTGAGTTTTCTCTACAAAAGTTTTAGAGCTCTATTCTTTCAATCACTGTCAATCTCTCGCATACACAAGCTTGACCCTCCAAATCTCCTACTATAGCTATTAGGGCTTATACTTGAGAGAAGTTTCTCTGAGTGATCACAATTGATCTTTATTCTTGTGTTGTAAACCTTAAAGTGAAGGAGGTTGTGAAAGTCGATCTTACAGGATCACTTCGTTGTAGGAGTTAAGGCTCCAAGGTGATCTAAAGAGATCTTTTTATAGGAGTTGCGGCTCCAAGTTGGTGATCTTGCAGAATCACGTTGTAAGCGTTTTTTGATCTCGCGAACCAATTATAATGCTTACAACTCCACAGGAGTTGAGACAAGAACGCAGATCTGTGGATCAAACCTCGAAAATAAAACCTTATATTTACGAAGTTTGTTTTTTTCGACTCAATCTCTTTACTCGCTCAATTTTTACTATTGCATAACTTATTGTAATTAAGTTTGTTTATTATTACTTGTCATCATTTACTTTGTGATTTTGTGTGCTTGTCACCCCCCTTTAGGTGATTTTCAATTGATATGAGAACTAATGCTCTTATTTAAGGTTCACCACCCAAGAGTTGATCCTCATTGCTAATCACTTTTTTTTCACTACACACACCTATGACATCTAACGGAGACAACTTCATTGTTAAGTACCCACCTAAGTTTGATGGTTTTAACTTTTCCATTTGAAAGATTAAGATGAGAGATTCTTAAATCTCTCGAAAGAGATGTTTCTCTTGCCATTTAAAAAAAGAAGTTTAAAGAATCTGAATATAAAATTGAACCTTGGCCTGAAAATGTCGCAAAGGCATTTGAAGCTAATGCTAAGGCAACTTATGCCTTGATGCAATCTTTGAAAGTAATCAACTGTGAATCTGCTTGTGAAATATAAAATACTTTGATTATTATTCATGAAGGAATCTCACAAGTGAAGAGAGCCAAAACAGATTTGCTCACTTCTTAATAATTTTTTTTTAAATGCATGAAAATGAATCTATTGATAATATGCTTACTCGTTTCAGCACAATTACTAATGGATTCATTTCTTTAGCTGAACTAATTTCAAACGACAACAAGGTGAGAAGATAGTTCACTCACTTGCCAAATTGTGAGAGGTCAAAGCTCCCACCTTGAAGGAGTTAAATGATTCACATGAGATGAACTACACGACATTCATGGGTAATCTAAAAACTCAGGAAATGGAGATCAAGGCTCGGGAAGAACAAGAGCCACAAAAGAAAAAGAGTGTAGCGTTAAAAATTTCCCCTGACAGCTTAGACGATGAAAAAGAGCCTAATGAAGAAGAAATCATGTCTATGATCATGAGGAAAGTAGACGGATGTTCTACAAGAAGGGACGATTCGATAACAAGAACATGCGCCAAAGAAAGAAGAAAACAAGGAGAAAGGGTTGTGCTACAACTATAAAAAGCCCGGACATCTCAAAGCGGATTGCCAAGAGATGAAAAACAAAGCCTCCACATTAAAGAATGACCTTCAAAAAGAGAGCTATGAAGGCTACTTGGAACGAATCAGAGAGCGAATACGAAGAAGTTGACACCACCAACATGTACTTTATGGCACAAGGTGGCCACGCATTAAAGGTACAACCTGAATTATTTTTAAATGATGCAGCAATTACTTCCGAAGAAATGACTTTAGCTTTCAAGGAGTAATGGAAAAATATGAATCCCTTAAATATAAACATTTAAAATTGAAAAAAGAAAATTCTATCTTGACATCAAAGCTTGAAATTATTTTAAAAGAAAAGGAAAAACATGCTTATTTTACAAGGCAAATTCAAAAAGGATTTTGAAGCACTCATGAACACATATCATGCTACGAACGGTAAGATTTCTATTGATAAAAAAGAAACAAATGAAATGAAAAAAAAATAAATGATTTGAACTCAATTTTGAGCAAATGTGCTTTTAATAAAAATTGATTGGAATCCATATTTCAGAAGAAATAAATTTCACCGAACACTATATGTTCTCCACAACATACACATTATGCACACATGTATGCCAAAGTGTACAAATGTACATATTGGGGCCAAAAAGGTTATTTGGTAAAGTTTTGTGATGATAGAATAGGTGTATAAACAAAATATTTGGGTTCAAAATATTAACCCCAAGGACTCAAGAAAGTATGAGTACCAAAAGACACCGACTTCTTATGCAAGTGTGAATTCTCTCAAAACGTAAAGAAAAGAAGGTACATTAATAGCAGTTATTCACGATGCATGATGAGAAATTCACATTCAAGTTGCTATCTAAGACACAAGGTGAGATTATCACCTTTAAAGACCATGGAGTTGGTAAGATGATTGGTATCGGTAAATCTCCATCTACCGTCGTAGAAGATGTTTTCATTTGATCATGATTTAAAAGCTTACTCTATTAGTGGATAGAAATGTTTATACTATTAAACTTATTGATCCCACTAATCTAAATATTGAGTGTTTAAGTGTTGTTGATCTAGAGCCATAACTTTGACATAAAAAGATCGGGCATACAAACTCAGAACTTATTGGAAGCTCAACAAGAAGTCTTGTTAAGACTTCCCAAGCATAGAATTCTGATAGATTGGATTTGTAAAAATTGTAAAAGAGATAAACAAGTCAGTAGCACATTTCACCACAAGGTGATAACTAATTCTAACCTTTTGCTTCTACTCCAAATAGTTTTTACTTGGTCCTATAAGGACAATTAATTTTGGTTGTAAAAACTTTTAGTAATTTCCGATGATTTTTCTTTGTTTGCTTGAGTTTATGTTTTCAAAACACAAAAGTAATACGTTTGATTTGATTTTCAAGGTTTTATAAACACGTTCAAAGAGAATATAGTTACTCTAATAGAAGTAATCTTGATTGTGAATTTGAAAAATATTATTTTTTTCTTCACACGTTCTCAGCATCAAGAACATCTCAACCAATGTTGTTGTTGAATGGAAGAATCGTACAATACACGAAAAGACATGCACACTATTGAACTCATGTGATTTGACAAAATTATTTTTGAGGTAAAGTTGTTGAATCGTGTTTTGATACAACTGTTTTTTTTACTCTGTGAGCTTTATTATCAAAAATCTTCAAATATTTCGCATTCTCGTATTTTTAAGAATAATTTGGATAAATTTAACTCAATATTGGATGATGGCATTTTTTCTTGGATATTCAACTTCTAAAGGTTTATCGTGTTTTTTCAATGCGCATCTCATGGTAATTGAAGAATCTATACATCTTTTCTTAAAGAGAATCTCTTGAATCCAAAAATAGTAATAATCAGATAGGTGCACTGCTAGATGCATTGGAAAAGATGAAACTTGTTGACTCCGATCAAATAAGAAATTTATCAAAGACCATCCAAAGGAGCAAATGTTTGGTGACGTATAACGAAGAGTTATGACTAGAGTACAAGCTCAAAGCAAGTACGATAACATATACCTTTTATCTTAAGTACTATCTAAAGATATATTAGATATTCTTAAAAAGGAATTTTAATTATTGACTTTGCAAGTTTCAAAAATGATTTTGTATTTTTAAATTGGTATACTTCCTCCTTAATATAAACATTTTGAAGAAAACACTTTCATCATAAAAAAAAATACAAAAATTTTCTAATCATATGTTCAAAATTATAGAAAATTTTATGATTTGAAACAAGCATCTTGTGCTTGGTATGAAAAACTTCCAAACTTCTTTTGTAAAAATAATTTTGTTAAGGGTATAATTAAATTGCACTTTATTTGTGTAGATAATAATATGCCACTTGTGCAAATTTATATTGATCTTTATTGTTATTTCATTTTCTAATTAGTGATATAAATGATAATATATATACATTCTTATTGATAATATATGTGTGACATGTGGTGATATGCATATTGATACATGCATTCTTTGTTTGACATGTAAGATATATTTGCGAGTTAGTTATGTAAATGAGAAGAAATGTTGACTTGTGCAGATTTTTGTATTATATGCTTTAAAAAATTGAGATTGTGTCATATATGCACTGATTCTATGTAACTCTACATACATGAGTTCGCTTTATTGAAATTAGCATACATACATGTGGCTCTAATAATTGTTCATGTATATTTGAGCACAATTTGAATATTTGATATGTAGAACATGATGTGCATTTTTATAGGTGATTTTCAATTAGGTAATATAGACTGTTTTTTGACACAATTTTGATATTATGAACTTTTGATATGATATTTCCCTTTTATATTGCATATATTTAGGGGGGCACTCTCAAAAGTAAGAGATGAACTCACCTTATTATATTCATAAATATCTTCATATTGGATAAGTGAGTTTTCGTGCTACTGTGTTAAATCAATGAATAGATATAAGATTTATTGAATTTTTAGTTTATATAACTGAATTTTGATGATAAGTAATTATGCCTAGTTTTAAATAATTTTAGAAATTTTATTTAAAATTTTTCACTAAAATTTTCAAACTAATTTCTTAAAGTGTCAAAAATGTCAGCTTTCGAAAATCACAAAACTTTTGAAGGTCAATTTTTATTTGCTCAGAATCAGAAACTTCTGATCTCTAGTTGTCGACAGTCAAAAGCCTTTTCGACAGCTAATGTAAATCTGTCTGGGCCAATCTTTAAAACCCTAGATCTGTCAAAAATTTCTTTTTGTTTTCGACTTGTTCTTAATCCCGCCGACCGCTCTCTCACTCATCTCTCTTCTAAAATCAAAATTTCTTGCTTCCCACCTCAAATCAACAATTTTCCTTGTGTTTAATGCTCTATTTCTACTCGGATCTACTCCTATTCAAGTTGATTGACTGCTAATTGCTTGGATTCACTCACCAAAAATATTTTTGGGTAATTTCGCACTCTCTCTCTCTTTCTAGCTTTAAATAGGTCCATTATTTTCTTGTAATCTTTGTTGTTTTCCATCATGCCTCGTACCAAAAGACCCATGGTAGGTGAATCTTCTCAAAGATCACCTTGTCCCACTTCTTCAACTCGAAGGAAGAGAATGACTTCTAGGGAACCCCCTAGGATTCCTAGAGCTCCTACTTCACCCCTACCAAGATTTGTCAACACCAAAGTCCAAACTAATTATGAATCTGTTTTTTGCAAGAAGAAAATTCTTCCTAGTAGAAAAATCAATTTCTATGACTTTGGTGAATAGCAATTAGAGTTTCTGATGCGAAACATGTACGTGAGTGGAAGCAATAGATAAAATAACTCAATTAATCGTTTCACCAACAAGAACGATCATTGATAGGAAAGCTTAAAACAGTTAATATTAGCTATATTTCTTTAACATGCATGTATTAAATCAATTCAAATATTAAAATACTTATTCAATGCCAATGTTATGCAAATTTGTTCAATGATCAATAAAGAAAGCTATGGACCACTAGGCAAGCAGAATTTCACTCACAATCGTATAGTGGACAGAGATCAATTGATAAGAAATTGGAGATGTAAAATATCAGACTTGTAATACAAGTAGTTCTGAATTGGATTTGTACACATGATGCCTTCTGAATTGTTATGGATGTGTAGTTCATTTCCTCACGTATGACGCCTGCTAAATTGTTATGGATGTGTAGTTCTTTTCCTCACGAATCCAACGCACCAAAAATCGTGCGATTTGAACTCCATATGAGAGAGATACGGTCTGAACAAGAGAAGTCGTTGGTAGAAGAATTCTGCTTGCGCAAATAGGCGATCTGTTGGTTGTTTGTGACGCAGGAGGTTGTTTTGCTAGGCTTCAGCAGTGAAAGGAGAAGAGTGGGAGGATTGGCGGGGATTCGACTATTGACAGAGAACTCGACTAACTATTGGCAGTAACTTGAGAGAAGTTTTGAGAGAGAAATTTGTTGTGAAGGGAAAGAGATAATTTTAGAAACTACTATATTGAGAGAGGGAATAAACAATTAAGGCATCCCACCACTATTCAGGGCTTAATAGGGCATCTCACCACTACTAGAAAGAAGATTTATCATTCAAAGCAAAATCACAAAGATAATAGCAAATTTCATTGATTACATTGTATCTTGTAAAAGTGAATGCATTGAGCTTTTATATAAGCTACAAAATTGTACTCTCCTGCTTCTATTTGGATTACATAATTAAATTCCTAAAAGAATCAAAAAGTCTAAAAGAAAGAAAAATACATGAAAAGAAAACCTACATGAAAAGGAAACCATAAATTTTACTACAATTCTGATTACTAAAAACAATAATTAAGAAATAAAAAATAGAAATCCTATTGCTAGTAAAACCACTGGATCCATGTTGAGTTGACGCGTCTTCTCCAACGATGGTAGATACACCATGATCTTGGTGCCTTGATTTTCACATCAGTTTCTTTTCAATGCAATGGGGTGAAAAGATTCCCTTTGCACCAATGAGCCTACTTATCCGAATCTAGTCAAGCTTTCTATGCAAATTTGACTACTAAAGACAATGTACTTCATAGTCGTGTCAACGGTGTGAGCATTCGCGTGACTTGCGAAGAGCTTGCAACTTTTCTTGATATTTCTACTGATGATTTGAACTTCTGAGTGAGTCTCTTCTCACTTTTAAAGGATATCCTGAAGGGTACTCCCGTGAGTCTATTTTTTTTTTTTGAAAATCCACAATGATTCCAGCACTGCTTTATTGTCAAATGATAAAGTTTTTCTCTTCACGCCTCAGTGTCAAGTCATTGCCAAAATCATCATGCACAATATCATTCCCAATCGGGAGAATTCGATCGTGCAAGAGGCTGTATTTCACTTCTCATATTTTGTGTTCTTGAGTCTCTTCCAGTGAATCTCCCTTCAATGATTTTTGATCAAATGACCTCTCTTACTATTTCTGCCAAGAGTCTGCCCTTTGGAAAGCTTTTGACTCTACTTTTTCAGCTTTGGGGTACTGATTTATCAAAGGAAGATCTCATTCCACCTCCTGCTCCATTGAATCTGTTGGAAAGAGGGAGATTTGTACTGAGGAAGATGACCCAGACCGTCAAGGGATTGTCGAGGAAGTCGGCGACAAGAGACGACGGAAGAAACAGCAGCAGAAAACAAGCAGCAGCAGCAAAACAGGTTCTCCGGTCGACCGGACGTGCACGACGTGCACAGTGTCAAAGAGCGGTCGACCAGACCGGTCGACCGATATGACTGACTGTAAAGGGCCCAACTCTCTGTTGGAATCGGTCGACCGGCCCGGTCGACCGGTAGAAGGGTCGGTCGACCGTCCCGGTCGACCGACAGTCGGGTTTGGGCTGAAATCTGCAGTTCGGAAACCTGTTGTATTTAAGGGCTGCTAGGGTTTCTAAGTAGAAATCTTGTAGGGAAATCTTGTAGAAGAACCTGCGAAATTAGGAGGCTTAGGGTTCTCTTGTGTTGAGAGAGGCTAAGATCCATTGTAATCATCTTCCCAAATTAAAATTCTCCCTTTGATTGCCCCGAGGACGTAGGCACGTTGGCCGAACCTCGTTAGATCTTGGTTGTTTGTGATTGTTCTTCTTCTAGTTGTGATTTCATTGTTTTGGTGATTGAGATCTGGTTGGATCCTCTAAGGGTTGTCTGTCGCGCACAACAAGTGGTATCAGAGCTCCAGGTTACGCTTGGGATACTCTGAAGATTCGAAGGGCTCCAGAATGATCAGGTGGAGATCGTGTGTCGATCCCAGGTCAGAGGCATTGGTGTTCAAGGAGATCGTGTGTCGATCTCAGGTGGACGCAGGGAGGGCTTGTTGAATCAAGGGTGGAATAGATCTGGTGAGAAACTCAAGCTAGGGTTTCAAGGTAGAGGTAAAAATCACTTTTTTATCTCAGAAATAGATCTATTTTGCAAGTATTTGATCTTCCGCATAGTTAGAGGGTCAAGGAAAGGATCTCAATGGCAGAGGAATCTAAGTCTGTTAAAACAATGAACAACTCCAGGATTGATGTTGTTAAGTTCAATGGAACTAACAATTTCGGGATGTGGAGGTGTGAGGTTATGGATGCATTGAATGCACAGAACCTCGAGGACACGCTCCTATTGGAGAGGAAGAAGAACACTACTACCGAGGAGGAATGGGCAAAGATGAATAGATCGGCATGTGGCTTGATTCGTTCATGCTTGGCACAGGATATAAAGTACCTTGTGCAACATGAGACGTCGGCAAAGAAACTGTGGAAAACCCTAGAAAAGAAGTACCTGACCAAGAGTGTGGAATCACGGCTGCAGCTTAAGAGTAAGCTGTATTTGTTCAGGATGCAGAGGGGGAGCACAGTGAATGAGCACATAAACCGGTATACGAAGCTTCTCACAGATCTGATAAACGTGGATGTCAAGGTAGAAGAGGAAGACAAGGCTGTCATTCTCCTGAATTCGCTCCCACCGGAGGAGTATGAGACATTCACCATGACGTTTATCAATGGTAGACAAACTTTAGTCTATGATGAGGTGTCGTCCGCATTGATGAGCTATGAGACAAGGAAGAATGAGAGACATTCTGGTCAGTCAAGCTCAGTGGCGGAGGCATTGGAGGTGAGAGGCAGAAATTCATCAAGGAAGGGTAGAGAGATGGGTGGAAGATCGAAATCCAGGCCGGGATTCAAAGACCTCAAAAGGAATCAGTGCATTTTCTGTAGAGAAATTGGGCACTGGAAGGTAGATTGCCCAAAGTTCAAGGGGAAGAAGAAGGAGTCGAATGCTGAAGCAAATCTATCGAAGGTGACGAAGACTCAGAGGAGTAGTTCACAGACAGATGGAGCAGATTCGGACTCGTCAGGATTCTCTTTTTCAGTCAGTTCTCCCAGTGTTAGTAACTCATACAAAGATGAGTGGATTATGGATTCAGGAACAACATACCATGCATGTCCAAACAGGAGCTGGTTCACCAGTTTGAAAAGCTGGAAGGTTGCTCAGTTGTGATGGGTGATGATCACTCATGTAGCATGGAGGGTGTTGGTACAATCCCAATCAGGATGTTTGATGGGATGGTTTGGGAGTTGACAGGTGTGAGGTATGTACCTCAGATGAAGAGAAATTTAATCTCTTTGGGAACTTTGGAAGCATCGGGCATGATGATATCGGTTCGAGATGGCGATCTCAGGATGATCAAGGGCTCGATGGTTGTGATGAAGGGCGTCCGCCGAGGAAATCTATACTACTTGAAGGGTAGTACGATTACAGATCAGGTGGAGACTTCGGGTACAGATGAGGTTGGCCTGGGGATCTGGCAGGGAAAAGCCGGACAAGAAGAAGAATCTTTGCGAGCTCCTGCAAAGATGGAATCAGTAGAAGGTGCTGCTACCTACAAGTCAGAAGGTGGACACAGGGTTCTGGACAAGAAGAAGGTGAGTTTCAGCACCAGTTCTCACCAAAGTAAAGGTCTTCTTGATCGTGTTCACGTGAGTGTATGGGGACCTGCTAAGACGGCATCGCTTGGAGGTCACAGGTACTTTGTCTCGGTAATTGATTGTTCATCTAGGCAGGTTTGGATATATCCGATGAGACAAAGGGGTGAAGCCCTAGATGTGTTGAGGAAGTGGAGCGGAAGAATGGAGAGGCAGATAGGTAGGAAGGTAAAGGAGCTTCATATTGGCAATGTTGGGAAAGACATTGACCAATTCCTACAGTTTGGACAGAACACAGGAATTGCTACACACTTCTCAACAGGTACAGATGAGTTGGCTAAGGAGTTGGTCCGTTCCTTGCTGGAGGAGGTTCGGAAACTATTGTCTAATGCAGAATTGGACAGGTCGCTTTGGACTGAGGCGATTGAGTATGCTAGCCATCTCAAGAATCAAACGACTGCGATAGGAGGTAAAGCTCCATTGGAACATTGGTCGGGAAAAGCTCAAGATCACGGTGTGCTGCGGGAATTTGGAAGTCCGGCTTACTTCAGTGCCAAGAATGGCAAGGTGAATCCGCAAGCAAGGAGGTTTGTCTATTTGGGCATCAAGGAGAACAACTACAGGTTGTGGGATCCCAAGGACAAAAGGATCGTGATGAGCAGGAATGTCACATTTGGAGAGGCTTCAGGGTTGAAGTCCATCGTCTCTCAGCAGGTGGAGAGGATGAAGACCAAGGGAGGATCGCAGCGGGTGGAGGTTGATGCTACTCCATCATCTTCAGGTAGTTCGGCATCAGAAGAGACTTCATCGGAGGTGACACCGGGAGGAGTTCAAGATACCAAGGGAGATGCTGAACAGGTTGACGACATTGTTGAGGATGTCGAGTTGTGTGCAGCCATTGGAACCAGGGAGAAACCACATATGTGGGAAAGGAAGCATGAATCTCAAGCTTGTGGACGCGACAAGCTGAAGTTGAAGGTCGTTGCTCTCCATGATGGTCAGGGGAAGATTCATATGACTCAGTCTGACAGGTTCACTGCTGCAGGAACAGGTACCATTATTCGAGCTTGATGAAGCTCATTTAAAGAACTACGGTTGGCTTGATCCTTTTGGGCAAAGGTACGTAGGCAGCCGTAAAGGCGCAGCCATTGGTGATGCAACTCTTATGAAGCTAGGGTTGGGTTCTCGAGAAGTTGTTTGGACCTTCACATAGAGGTGAAGAAGTGTGGTCAATGGAGCTTCACGTAGAGTTGAAGAGACTTCACGGAGAGGTGAAGAGACTTCATGTAGCGGTGAAGTGGTGTGGCCAGTTGGACTTCACATTGAGGTGGAGTGGTGTGATCTCGAAGAACAGTTTTATCTTCCGGAGAGCAGATGTTGAGCTTGCATAAGGAGGGGTGTGCATCCAGTTGAAGCCGATGATGTTTGGTTGGTTCTACGCAGACTTGGTTGGACCGTCAGAGGAAGACAGGTAGACTAGATAGAGCTAGTCAGTGGAGAGTCAGTGTTGGCTCATAAGGAAGTCTTCGTGAGGTCATAAAGTTGCAGAGAAGGAGCCATGGTTAGTGATCGGCAGGTATGGAAATTCTCCTAAGGTGAAGTGCAGGGAAGGCATGTGTGATGTTTTCAGGAATAGATGAGCCAAAGATTCCAAGCCGAGATCGTGTGTCGATTTCGCTGAGATCGTGTGTCGATTTCGACCGGTGCGCGCAAGCCGAGATCGTGTGTCGATTTCGCCGAGATCGTGTGTCGATTTCGCCAGGTGATAGACTGGGGTTCGTTGGATGTCGGCTCAGATTTTGGAATCTTCGCCGAGGTGGAGAATTGTTGGAAAGAGGGAGATTTGTACTGAGGAAGACCCAGACCGTCAAGGGATTGTCGAGGAAGTCGGCGACAAGAGACGACGGAAGAAACAGCAGCAGAAAACAAGCAGCAGCAGCAAAACAGGTTCTCCGGTCGACCGGGCCGGTCGACCGGACGTGCACGACGTGCACAGTGTCAAAGAGCGGTCGACGGACCGGTCGACCGATATGACTGACTGTAAAGGGCCCAACTCTCTGTTGGAATCGGTCGACCGGCCCGGTCGACCGGTAGAAGGGTCGGTCGACCGTCCCGGTCGACCGACAGTCGGGTTTGGGCTGAAATCTGCAGTTCGGAAACCTGTTGTATTTAAGGGCTGCTAGGGTTTTCTAAGTAGAAATCTTGTAGGGAAATCTTGTAGAAGAACCTGCGAAATTAGGAGGCTTAGGGTTCTCTTGTGTTGAGAGAGGCTAAGATCCATTGTAATCATCTTCCCAAATTAAAATTCTCCCCTTTGATTGCCCCGAGGACGTAGGCACGTTGGCCGAACCTCGTTAGATCTTGGTTGTTTGTGATTGTTCTTCTTCTAGTTGTGATTTCATTGTTTTGGTGATTGAGATCTGGTTGGATCCTCTAAGGGTTGTTGTCTGTCGCGTGATTTTCTAAATAGGAAACAGTTATCTTGTTAGGACTTCTCATGTACCACCTCTGATCTACCAGTTCAGCCAGATCCTCAGCCCACTCAGCCATCATCTTCATCCTCCGATCCGTACTCTCTGATCTTATCTAGGCTAGATGCTATCTCTCTTACCCAGTCACAGATTATTATTGACTCCCAATCTCAGCTTCTTGATAATCAGTCCCACTTGGCTGCTGCTTATCAGTATCATCAAGAGTGTACCAATTATGATTTTATTCAGTGTGGATATATTCTTCCTTATCCCATTGAGTATTGTCATCCACTTCCTCCTGTCAGGCCTCCTTGTACACATTGGTCTGCCCCCACTCAGGAGACTGAACCGGAGCAGTCAAAAGATGAAGACTGAGCTTCTCAACCCTTCTTGATGCATGACAAAAAGGGAGAAAGATTTGAAGTTATATTGAAAATCTTTTGAAGACTTTTTCGAATTTTATCTAGTTTATTAATCTATTTTGCTTTTGTTTAAGAACTTTTGTGTAATGGATGTTATGGATGTTGTAATGGACATTCAGTATTTTGGTTTATTTTGGTTTGTAATAATTTTGATTATGTAGTTGATTTTGAACAAGTTCTTATATTATGAATGTTGGTTTATATTCAAATTTTGTGATTGGATATTGTGTTAATATTGTTTGGTTAATTGATGGTTGAATGGATAGTATATGCATATGAATAAATGTTATTGGTATCTTGTATGCATATGTGACTGTTGATATCAAATTGTGTTGACTTAAGTAATTCTGTGAATTATTGATATCAAATTGAACGTTAATTGATTATATTTTGTTTTTTATGTATGCATAAATTCAGAGGGAGTTTTATCAAAACTTCACTCTAATCTATGCATATAGAACTCCATGAGTTTTGTCACCATAAAAAAGGAGAGATTGTTGATCCAAAGGTTCAATCAACCATGTGTTTTTATGATTCTCAACCCATGTAGTTAGTGACTAATGATCTTGAAGTTGTGTTAAATATATACAAATTATTTACAAAAAAATTAATTAATTCAAGATCATATTGTGAAGCTGAAGCTTAACCAATACAATTAAGAGTATCTCTCGTTGAGGATTGGAGCTAAAGCAAGTCAGATTATATTCAAGATCTATACCGAAGACTTCAACGTTGTAATTGTAAGTCTAAAATTTGTGTTAAAGCTTTATTTATAAAATTGGTAGTTCAAGCTTAACACACAGACGGCTTTATGTTTGATGGTTAAAGAGCTTTTCAAAAGTAGATTTTACACGAAAATCAAGATTGTCAAAACAAGTTTCAATATACTTTGGATTTGATGAAAAATTGATTTTAATATGGATTAAATCTTAAATTGAGTTTTATCGTTTGGAATATATAATGAAATATTTTCATACATATTAGAGCTCAATTATATCTCAAGAAACTTATTTTTATATGATTTATGAAGCTGAATTAATTTTACACAAAGTTTTAAAAAAATCAGTTTTCACTGAAGAGCTTTCGACAGCCTTTATTGGAACTGTAGAAAATGGATACTCAGTGTACACGTTCTGTGCTTTGAGCTGATGAACTTTCAACAGCCTCTGTGCCCACTGCTGACAGCATTTTCCAGATAGCTCTGAAAAGTTCAGAACAGACTCACTTTCAACAGCAGTGGTAGTATTTTTCACTAACTATCGAAAAGAGCTTTCGACAACTAAGAATTAGCTTTCGACAGCGTTTTTCAGAGAACAAAATTATTTTCAAAGTTGATCAGATTTTCGATTGTCTTCTCTTTAACTTTAGTCTGCTGGCTACTAACTATCGATAGTACTTTCGACAGTCAGTACAAGATTTCAAACACAGAGTCTGAATTTTAAAATACAGTCGTTTGTGACAGCTAACTGTCGCCAGCCTTGCATTAGCTTTCGAAAGCTAACTGATTTTTTCTGCATAATTTTACAAACAGTTTGTTATTTTTGATTTTTTTGCTATAAATCTAAACATTTTCTTCAGAGTTCAATAACAAGTTTTTCAAGATTTCTGAGAGTTTCAAATGCTAAATGCTTTCAGTCTCTTTGAGTTTTCTCTACAAAAGTTTTATAGCTCTATTCTTCCAATCACTATCAATCTCTCACATACACAAGCTTGAGCCTTCAAATCTCCTAATATAGCTATTAGGACTTGTATTTGAGAGAAGTTTCTTCGTGATCGGACAATTGTTCTTCATTCTTGTGTTGAAAACCTCTAGTGAAGGATATTGTGAGAAGTCGATTTTGTAGGATCACATTGTTGTAGGAGTTGAGGCTCCAATGTGATCTAGAGGGAACTTGTTATAGGAGCTGTGATTCCATGTTGGCGATCTTGCAGGATCACGTTGTAAGTGTATTTCGATTTTGTGAACCAGTTATAGTCTTTACATCTCCACAGGCGTTGGAGATGGGGACGTAGATCAGTGGATCGAATCTCAAAAACAAATCCTTGTGTTTGCGAAGTTTACTTTTTCTGACTCAATCTCTTTACTCTGCTCAATATTTGTTATTGCATAAGTTATTGTGATTAAGTTTGTTTATTATTAATTGTCATTATTACATTGTGATTTTGTTTGTTTTAAATAGATTTTAATTTCCGCATAATTGATTAGCATCACATATCACCCCCTCCAGGTGATTTCACGTCTGTAGTTCATCATTGTTTTCGGTTCATCATTGTTCATGATTCGTTCATTATGAGATATAGAGTTTCCACAGATCTCGTTGTTTATGGTTCATTGTTGTTCATTGTGAGATTCTAGAGTTTTTGTAGATCTCAGTTGGTTGTTAATTGTAGTTCGTTATGAGATCATGTAGTCGACTGGCACTCGTGACCGCAGTAGCGGCCACGATGGTGGTCGTGGTGATGGCAAACATGGTTGCAGAGATCGTGGCCATGGAGGTGGTCGAGGAGGTGGTCATGGTCCATTTTCTGTTTTACGTAGCAAGCTGGACATATTTGATCTCTGCTCTAGATTGAGAGGGGACGTTAGAGTAGAAATAAGATTTCTATTTCTACTAGGATTTATTTTTATTTTAGTTACTTTATTTTAGTTTTCTACTCCAAGTTGAACATTGTGTATTATCCTAGCCTTATTAAAACATGTATATATTTTCTCTATAAATAACCACTCTCTAATTGAGAGAATACAATATTCTCTTCATCTTTATTCTTTTTCTCTTCATCTTTCTTCATCAAGACTGTACCAATTATGATTTTATTCATAGCTGATATATTCTTCCTAATCACCACCGAGTATTGCCATCCACTTCCTCCTGTCAGGCCTCCTTTTACTCCTTGGTCTGCCCCCGTTCAGGAGACTGAACGGGAGCAATCAGAAGATGAAGATTGAGCTTCTCCAACCCTACTTAATCCATGGCAAAAAGGGGAGAATTTGGAGTTATATTGAAATAGTCTATTTTGCTTTTGTTTTAGAACTTTTATGTAATGGATATTATGGATATTTCTTGTTTGCAATGGATATTCAGCATTTTGTTTTATTTTGGTTTGTAATCTGTGATGGATAAAATCCGGCTTATCATGGACTGAACCCACCACAAGCGATTTGGGCGCTCCCCGGATGGTACCTGTTAGAGCACACATAGGAAAAGACACCCTTCAGGCTAGGAGCACCGGTATGATGCTGGCCTAAGACTCTCAGGCGGGAGAATCAGTAGGTGAAATGAAAAGAAAAGATCAATAGGGGACAACCGCCAAGGTAGTGAATGGAAATATCGCGCAGAGGACAACTGCAAGCGTGGTAGGAAGGACCGGCAGAGGATAATTGCCGGTATGATGGGTGGAAGGACAGTGCAAAGGTCAACTGCGGGAGTATTAGTGCACTGGCAGAGGAAAATTTCCTGGAGTGATGGTGTGGCGTGTACGCTCTGAGAATTAGGGAAGCAATCTCCTTCACCTAGGAAAAGAAGGATCATATATACCTGATATGAATGATGGAGTGGAGGCGGAATTAGTGGACTGTGTTAACAGCACGATTTGCACATGCTGGATCCTTCGCAATGGTCGCGATCACTTTCGTGATTGGCTGAGATGGCATGCAGGAAGATCCATTGCAATGTATAACTGCTCGCTTTAATATGGGGGCGTTACACGTCTTCAACATGGGGAGGATGGAGCGGCATAACGGTAGGCGAAGATCTTGACGGACTGCTGTTTGGAGCTTCTGACTCGGAGTTAGAGACTTCGAACTGTGGAAGATCTCGGAGTGGTAAGGTCTTCGAAGTGGCAACATGTGGTTCTGAATCGGGAACATCTTCGGGACAGAGGGTAGCTCCGTGGTGGACTCTGAGAGTTATAGATTTCTCGGAAAAACACTGGGTAGCGTGGACACGTGTCATCATGCTGATGTGGGTCAAATTTTGACCACTACAGATGCCCCATGCTTCCTAACTTGTCAGACTCTGCGGAAGGAAACTTGGGGAAGCAAAGATACTTGAATGGATGCCTTAAAACTCATAATGACGCTTGCGGGCACAGAAGTGTGTGACGAATCTTTTCAGATCACCCGCAGATCTTCTGAAAATAATTGTGGGTTGCACAGCTAACTGCCAGTTATCACATCGGGCAGCTGGATCTCTCAAAAGGTCGAGTCACGCGTCTCTTCGAATCATGGCGTCATTATGATTGGAATTGTAGGGTTTTATAGTTTGACGGTGATGATTAATCCTCTACCTTTACTGTTGACTGAAATCTCGAGATGTGGGGTGACTTTTCGGAGATTGAAAATTTGAATTAGAGGCGGTTAGTCTTCTCATCCATCTATAAATGAGAGAGAACTGTGGGAGAAAATCTTTAGTCTTCTTCAAAAACCCTAATTTCTTATTTCTTGCTGCAATGACACGTTCTCCTTTCTTTTTATCAGATGAAGGAAAAAGAGAGGGAGGAGGAAGAGGAAATGATGATCATGCTCCTTCTAAGGAGTCTGGAAAGTGCGTTGCATTAGTTGTCATGAAGGGGTTGTTACGATGCATTAGTCGTCGTAACAGGGTACCGTTATCGAGGATGACAGGTAGGGTTCTTGCTTCAACTAGGTCGGGCGATCTGGTTTCTGGGTTGCTTGATTTTGGGCAAGCAAGTTTCGACCTTGAGGCTGTCAGTTTTAACCTTGAGGTCGTCAGCCTCTTTCCTGATGGCGTGTACAAGGAGGAGAGGGAGCTCATCGGCTCGGTCCGCTGATGAATTGCTTCTCACCCTGGAGTTCGGAGCTCTTTCTCAGAATACATTGGAGGGGGTGTGATACTTGTGTGTCTTGCAAGCTTTAGTCTCTGGATAGTCGTCTCACTCTCGCACAAAGTTTCCTAAGAGTCCTCAGTTTGCTGCCTTGGAGAGATATAGAAGCCGAGGCACAGGATTGCTTGTTCAGGAGCCATGGCACGGATGAAGATGGACGACTGCTTTCAGGTGGCATTCTCCGATGAGCAAATCTTTGTTGTTCAGCATCGGAGTTCTGTTAATAATAGCAAGACTGGAGTGTCTGGATCTGGATCTACTGCATTTCTTTTCAAAAATGTAAACATAGAGATGTAAAAAGATTTGTATTACTCTTGTCAGATGTAATCAAATAAATTTAATGGAATGGTTCTCGAAATGGAAACATCTTTTGGAATGAAAATATATTTTAGAATAGAAATAGTTAATGCTTAGATCTTGCATGGCTTGTCTTTAACATTGACTTTTGGAATTAATATGACCACGCCTCTTCGGAGTGTTGATCTCTATCTCTAGCATGGTTGGTTGGATATGGAGTGGTTTGGTAAGTTTGCCCTGTTATTTCCAAGTGGGGAGATCCCATCAACGGTACTTGCAAACTTTTGGCCTCCGAGTGGGGAAATCCCAACAACGGAGTTGGATTCGCAGTCGTCTCCGAGTAGGAGAAATCCCATCAGCGGAGCGGCGAATTGGACTCTGAGTGGGAGAAATCCCATCAATGGAGGAAGGTTTCTAAGTGGGAGAAATCTCATAGCAGAGGGTTTTGACTGCCCCAGGCTAATCGAGAGGAAACATGTAGGCTGGTGCATGCGTTGTCGTTTCCGAGTGGGAGAAATCTCATCAGTGGGACGTGCAAGCTAGGGACTCTGAGTTGGGGAAATCTCAGCAGCGGAGTTAAGTTCACAGTCGTCTCTGAGTAGGGAAAATCCCAGCAGCGAAGCAACGAACTTGGTAGGACTGCAATGGTTAGGGGCAAAAACAAAATTTATTCAATAACTGAAATAAAATACATGGAATATAACTGAAATGCAGGGGGCATCATGGATGGAGGTACTGCCTTGTCTTTTTTGGAGATGCGGGATCACTCAATCGCTTTGTATTGGGTGATCATGTATTCCGGTTGGGCAGGCTTCGGAGCGTTCGGCTGTCCTGATCCGGAGGCTACTTCAAGGATAAGGACGTATTCTTTGAGGAAGCCCTGACGGATGAGCTCTTCCAAGTGTTTTCGAAGGTTTCAGCAGTGGATGGTTTTGTGTCCCTTACTGTCATGGTAAGAGTACTTTTCTGCTCCAGAAAGTGTAGGATCGTACCGGATTGGTCTCGGACGCCTAATTCATGGTTGGTCCTTGATGGCGTTAAAGACCTCGTTGATGGGAAGCCTGACTAGAGTGAAGTACTCTGTCGGCTTGAAGGTTTAGAGCGGACTCGGTAAAAGAACCCAAAGCGTCCGTCTCTTGTAGGCGGGTAGCCCCCGATTCGGGTTCCTGGCTCCGCTAGTAGCTTTGTGATGCGGCTTTGACTTTTCTCCGTCGTCACCGCACTTGGCGGAGTGGTTGGTGGAGCTCTTCATTGATTCCTCCAACTGAATGTAGGGTTGAGTTCGGGATAGAACATCGCTCATCCGAGTGACATCGTACTTCAATAGATGCTTGTATATGGGATGAGAAACTTGCACTCCGCTAATAAATGCGAGTACAGAGACATCCAGACCGTGGTTGAAAACTTTGGCCAGCTGGCTCTGTAAGTAACCGATGTAGGACTTGAGGCTGTCGCCCTGCCTCATTTTGACGGTGAGGTGGTGATTGTTTCACTTGGCTTCCAGGCGAGAGATGTCCTGAGTGAAGAACGCTTAGGTTACTTCCTCGAAGTTGTCGAGATAATGTGACGGCATGCACTAGAACCAATCCGAGGTCATGCTTTTCAGACTGGATGGAAAGGTTAGGCACATAAGCGGATCGTTACGAGAGTGGACTACCATCTTGTCCTTGAAGTGCCTAATGTGTTGAACCGGATCACTCGTTCTGTAATAGTCAAAAGTTAGAGTTGCGAACTTTTTTGGAAACTAGCACACCAAGATCTCTTCGAAGAGAGGAGAGTCGGAGACTTTGGCAGCGGATTGTTTCGGTCCACTTCAGAGTTGCAGTTTAGCCTCCTCTCTCTTTCTTTGGATCAATTCGTCAAGAGCTCAGATGTCGGGAGATTCTTCGAATCTTATGCGAGTTTGGTGGTGATAGCTTCTGCTCGGAAACGAGGCGAATCGGCCTCATTGTCGGAGTAGTCTTCAAGGAAGGGAGACATCAGTTTGCACCACCTTGGATTTGTGATAGGCCTATCGGTCCAAGACTCTCCGATTCCAAGCTCGTTTTTTGGCTGCATCTGCCCCTGGGCTCTCTAAGGTGGTGATCTGCACCTGGAGCTGGTCATTGAGCTGTTTCAACGCTTCCTGCTCACGAGCGATTCTCTCGCGGTCGAGGGTCGCTTGCTCACACTCGTGATCTGACTAGGCTTGCTGCTCCATCTGTTTCTTCATGTCAGCTAGCATCTGAAGGATTTGGTCTTCGAATAATGACAGTTGGGCGATGGCGGCTGCCCCCTGAGATGAGGAGTCAGTGTCCCTGGTAGCATGTTGTCGATCAATGACAGGCGGGGGAATGTGCCCTCGACGGTGCTGTTGGTCATGCCTTTCGAAGGGACGCCATTGTGAGTGATGTTTTGCTTTCTTGGGGCTATTAGCGCTAGTGAAGAGGGTTTTTTAGGAAGGTTTTGGGTTGGATGGGATGGAGATCTTAAGAATGGACTAAGATCTCAATGAAAGCACCAGTTTATGGTGAATAAAACCCAGTTTACCATGGGCTGAACCCACCACAAAGGATTTGGGCACTTCTCGGATGGCAACTGTCAGAGTACACACAAGAAAAGACATCTTTCAGATTACGAGCACCGCTGTGGTGCCGGCCTAAGACCCTCTAGCGTAGAATCAGTATGTGGAATGGAAAGAAAAGATAGACAGAGGACAACTGTCAGGATAATGGATGATAATGTCGCGCAGAGGACAACTGCGAGCCTGATAGGAAGGACCAGCAGAGGATAACTGTCAGTGTGGGGGTGAAAGTACCGCGCAAAAGACAACTGCGGGAGTGTTGGTGCACTAGTAGAAGAGAACTGCTTGAAGTGGTGGTGTGGTGTGTATGCTCTAAGGATCAGGGAAGCGACCCCCTTCTTCGAGAAGAAGGATCATATATACCTGACATGGATGATGGAGTGGAGGCGGAACTGGTGGGCTGTGATAACGACACGATCTGCACGTGCTAGATACTTCGCAATGGCCATGATCACTTCCATGATAGGCTGGGGTGGTATGCAGGATTATTCATTGCCATATATAACCACCCGCTTTAATACGGGGATGTTACACATCTTCAATGTTGAGGGGATGGAGCGGCATAACGGTAGGTGGAGATCTCGGCGTACTGCTGTTTGGAGCTTCTGACTCGAAGTTGGAGACTTTGGACTGTGGAAGGTCCCGGAGTGGTAAGGTCTTCGAAATGGAGACATGTGGCTTCAGATCGGGAACATCTTCAGGACAGAGGATCGCTTCGGGATGGAATCTGAGAGTTATGAATTTTTTGGGGGAAACACTGGGTAGCTTGGACACGTGTCATCATCCTGATGTAGGCCAAAATTTGACCACTACAGAATTTAGTTTGTAATCATTTTGATTATGTAGTTGAATTTGAACAAGTTTTTATATTATGAATGTTGGTTTATATTCAAATTCTGTGATTGGATATTGTGTTAATATTGTTTGGTTTAATGGATAGTCAGATGGATAGCATATGCATATGAATAAATGTTATTGGTATCTTGTATATGCACAAGTGATTTTTGATATCAAATCGTGTTGAGTAATTCTGTGAATTGTTGATATCAAATTGAACGTTAATTGATTATATCTTGTTTTTTATGTATACATAAATTCAGGGAGACTTTTATTAAAACTTCACTCTGATCTATGTATTTATAACTCCATGAGTTTTGTCATTGTAAAAAAAGGGGAGATTGTTGACCCAAAAGTTTCATCAACCACGTGTTTTGATGATTCTCAACTTATGTAGTTAGTGACTAATGATCTTGACTAATGATCTTGAAGTTGTGTTTAAGTATATACATATTATTTATCAAAAAAATAGATTAATTCAAGACCATGTTTTGAGCTGATGAACTTTCAACAGCCTTTGTGTACGTTGTCGACAACATTTTCCAGGGAGCTCTAAAAAGTTCAGAACATACTCACTTTAGACATGGTAGTGTTTTTCACAAACTATCGAAAAAAGCTTTCGATAGCTAAAAATTAGCTTTCGACACCGTTTTCCAGAGAACAAAATTATTTCCAAAGTTGAACAGATTTTTGATTGTCTTCTCTTTAACTTTCGACCGTTGGCTACTAACTATCGACAGTGCTTTCGATAGCCAGTACAAGATTTTCAAAAATAGAGTCTGGATTTTAAAAATATAGTCGTTTGTGACAGTTGACTATCATCAGCCCTGCACCAGCTTTCGACAGCTCATTGATTTTTTCTGCATAATTTTACAAACATTTTTTTTATTTTTTTGCTATAAATCTAAACATTTTCTGCAGAGTTTAATAACAAGTTTTTCAAGATTTTTGAGAGTTTCAAGTGCTAAGTGCTTTCAGTCTCTTTGAGTTTTCTCTACAAAAGTTTTAGTGCTCTATTCTTTCAATCACTGTCAATCTCTCACATACACAAGCTTAAGCCTCCAAATCTCCTACTATAGCTATTAGGACTTGTACTTGAGAGAAGTTTCTTTGTGATCGGACAATTGTTCATTATTCTTGTGTTGTAAACCTCAAGTGAATGAGGTTGTGAGAACTTGAGGTTGTGAGAAGTCGATTTTGCAGGACCGCATCGTTGTAGGAGTTGAGGCTCCAATATGATCTAGAGGGAACTTGTTATAGGAGTTGCGACTCCATGTTGATCTTGCAGGATCACGTTGTAAGGGTACTTTGATTTTGTGAACCGGTTATAGTCCTTACATCTCCACAGGCGTTGGAGAAGAGACATAGATCAGTGGATCGAACCTCAAAAAACAATCCTTGTGTTTGCGGATTTTGCTTTTTCTAGCTCAATCTCTTTACACTTTACTCTGCTCAATATTTGTTATTGCATAATTGATTCAGACATCTACTAGGGATGAAAGAACCAAAAAGACGGATTCAAGAAGTCCCAGTCCAAGTTGAAGTAGTAGTAGGGATTTTTTTTTTAATTTTTATTTTTTTGTTTTTGTATTTTTCAGTTTTTTATTTGGATTGTAATTAAAGATTAGGAGTTTGAATTTGAGTTGGCTCAATTTTGTAAAAGCCTATATAAAGGCTCTATTGTATCAACAATATTCAATGAAAATTTTTGATAAATTTAGTTGTGTAAGATTTGATTGGTCTTCAATTTGTGTTTAGGATTATTCCTAATCTCCTGTTAAACAAATCTAATTCTATTTCTTTTCTCTCCTTCATCTTTTCTCTCCAGAACCGTCGCCTCCCTTCTCTGTTCTCTGAAATCAATAGCAACCCAAAGCCCTGTTCACCTCTTCTCCAATCCTACAAAGAAAACCCAAGTCTTCCTTCCTCTCCTTCACAACGCAAACCCAACCCTAAGCTTCTTTCACCTCCCTGTTTCTCTGTTCTCTGTATAAAAAAAAAAACCCAACAGCACACCCCAAAATCCATCTTCAACACACCTATAACAACTCCATCTTCCCTCCCAATCTCTTTATTTCCCTGATGCTCCCAATCCCCTCCTCAACGAGATCCACCACGCCACCACCCACAAGGTTGCCTCCTTACTGGCCTTGATTGCGAGTTCTTCGCGTTATCATCAAATTATCTGCAAGAAGACGACCAAGAACAAATCAATTTGGTTACAAGTGGGTTTCAGCAAAGCAAGAGGAAGGATAATTATTTCGGGTTTGGATTGCTAACACACCCGACCCGAACTGAATTCAAAGAATAAAAGAAAGGATCAAATCGGGTTTAAAGTTCAGAACTGCACCCGACCCGAGCTCCACACATAAGAGCTCTACGGGTTTAAGTTGTTGACCGGTGAAGAAACCCGACCCACAAACTACAGTCGCGGATCCAGAATCAGAAAACAGACCCCCTTATCAAAAACAGACCCGTTAAGCGACTTCACTTTGTTTTTGGGCCATAACTCCCCCATCCGAACTCTGATTCAGGCGATCTTGATACCGTTACGATCGTGATGAAGAGCTCTACAGAAAGGCAGCTCTCCAAGTCACTGAGATTCTCTGTAATCTTCATTAGGTAATTTTCTTAAACACCATTTCTTTAATTGTGGGTTGATAATTGTCCTTTATTATTTTATCGATTTAAACTCCTGCCACTATATCGTGAGACTGTGAGATTTTGTTGGCCATGTGTTTGCTAATCATATATTTGAGTGTACAAGCTTTGGCGTCATAATTGGTAGTTGTATTAGTTTAATTAAATTGCGAACGGCACACCCGTACTAGCACATTTTCTTAAATTCATCCTCCTGCATTATTAGTTTTACTGTTTTCCTATCCAAGATCGTAGTAGTTGGTGAAACGTAGCAAAATTAATTACATCACTGATTTGATTCACACACGCATACACGTTTCACTTTATTTTGGCATCAGAACATAGTTCGGGTATGATTTGCATCATCTAGGCACTTCTAAGAATTTTACTGCTTTCTTGCATTTATTAAAAATAATAATAATAATAAAATCATCTAGTATTTTGCATCTCTTCATCCTCATTTAAATTTGGCATAGTGCATGCCCACCCGTAGTGATCACCTATATCTGTTAGAAGAGTCTAGCGAATTTCACAGCACCCCAATGGATCCCCAACAGATTGTCGCAATGTTCTCCGAGATAAACGCCTAGTTAGATACCCTTAAGACACTCGACGAAAGGTTGACCAAAGTGAAGTCCACACGTGATCAAACTCCACCGACAAACAACCGACATAACACCGAGAACACATCCAATCCCGATGCTCAGTATCTGAAAAGCATCAAGATTCATGTTCTCAACTTTGAGGGACGTCATGACCCACAACTTTTCATATACTGGACACTCCAACTAGATAGATACTGCACATGGTATGAACTTACTGAGTTTAGGAAAGTTAAGTACGCTGCAATGAAACTGTCTGGCCAAGCTAGTCAGTATTGGACCAACCCCTGTTTTAAATATCGGCCGAGATATCGTCCGATATCTCCTTTTTTGCCTACTACCGATACGATATGGGAAAATCGTTCGCCATATCGTTTGCAGCAAAAAAGGTCGATATTTGAAATATCGGCCATACGTCGGCCGATATCGGCCGATATGAAATAACTTATTTATTGCACGACTGCGTGCAATTGTACATTATTTTTTACTGTCTTTGCATGCATATTACATCATTTTTATTAGGTAGATATCTGTGACATTAAACCAACTTTTAGTTATCAATATTTCATTATATATAGTGTCTAATATGAACGCCTGATATGCGCGCGTATCCCCGATATCTCCCCTAATATCCGATATGAAAAACCCCCATCCGATACGATCCCAACATCCGATATTTAGAACCTTGGGACCAACCTAGAAAACAGACGTGCAACGAAGGTCGACCACCGATTGACAAATGGGATAGGATGAAAGAAAAGTTAGAAATAAAGTATGTGCCACCATCGTTTAGTGCTCGTCTCATGGACAATTGGCACCAACATACTAAGGGTAACAAATCTGCAAAGGAGTATGTCGAGAAATTCGATGAATTCCTCATCAGATGCAGTACCTTCCATAAGGAAGGTGAATCTCAAATTCTTTCTAGATTCAGAGCTGCCCTTAGAGACGACCTACATACTGAACTGTTAGTTAGAGGAGTCAACGAGTTAGAGAAAGCGTATGCCTTAGTCCAAGATTTAGATTCCAGTAGGACCAGTCACGTTTCAAAGAGTTACGATTATAGGACTTCGTGCTTTAGACCTTCCCCATCTTTCCAACCCCACAAGTCTAGTACCCAAGCCCCTTCACATAAGGATGACATGAAAGATAAGAGTCTTGAACGAGACAACAGAAACAAGGGCCCCGATACCTCCAGAGTTAGTTTCACAACCAAGTGCTACAAATGCCAAGGTTATTGATGTTTTCCATTATGTTTGCAAAAGGGAAAACTTACAAAAAAGAGTTTGAGGAGCTAAATTACAAGTATTCTTAAAAAGATTACAAGTAGATCTCCTCAGAGATTCTGGAGAAGTGTGCCGATAGGAGTCTGGTCAGCGCGCGACCACTTTGTCCCTTTGACGATGCGAGCGATGAGATTCCCTTCTCGCCTGATTCCGGGAATCAGAGAATAGAAGGTTGGTAGAACCCTCTTGTTGCTTCTCAAAATCGCCTTCAATTAGGAATTCCTTCTCGCCTGGTTTCGGAGATTCCTTGAGAGGAAGGACGACGTTAGGGTATCAACACCCTGGATAGAGAAAACAATTCTCTAAAAGATCTCTGAATTCGAGAGCGCACGGTGCTTTTTGAAGAAGTCTCTGCTTGTGGAGTCTTCTCAGAAAATCCGGCCTTCTCCCTTGTACCCCTGATGGGCTATTTATAGGGAGAGCAAGGGTATAATCGTCCCTTGAAAATATAGAAACAGATTGAATCGAATCTGTTTGAATCCGAAAAGTAGCCTTGCTGCGAGGCTAAGATCGGCTTCTGCGAAGCTAAGATTGGCAGGTCGGTTGATCTTCTTGATCCTTTCCATATCGTTGGAGGATTTCCCCTGATCTTCTTACTCGTTTTAGGAGAGTCAAGAGATTGTGGCAATCAACTGCCAAATTAGATCTCTGATTTGATCTTAATTGGATTCGACCTGATTGGATCTGATCTCATCCGTAGATTTGATTGGTCAAAGGTTGACCATAGCAGACCAATGGCGGAGCTGCCCGCATTGAGCTCGTAGCGAAGCTAGAGGCAGCTTCTGGCGAAGTCCGAAAGAAACCCTTTGGCGGAGCTGGAAGTCCTCTGTGGCAAAGTTGCGAGTTAGCTTTCTGGCGAGGCTTTGGATGGCTTCGAAGCGAAGTCGAGTGATACTAGCCTCTCAGGCGAGGCTATCCCTTTGGGCTCATGTAATGCTAAGTGCTAGCATCTTAGACCTGCTGAGGTCTGTTTAGAAACAATCCGGGTTCACTGTCTGCTTGCTGGATCAGTGGAGTCTAAGTTGCTCCCTTGTCCCTCGGAGATGGGTGAAAACTGGTCTTCAGCTCGTCTGTCACTTTTTTTTGTAAATGTCAACAAGTTTAGACATTGTTCAGACCAATAAGAATCTTGTCTTTTTTAAGTGTCAACAAGACCCCCTTCAAAGTTTTTGAAAGTCTGCAATAGTCCAGACTTCGAAATACTTTGAACTGCTTTGATTGGTGGTGTGTGGAGTATGAACATCGCCATGATGGTTGAGTTCAGCTTCGCTTTGGATCCTGCTTTGGGATGTAGATTCGACGAGGAATCATGTAGACTCGCGTCTGGGTAGCTTCGCGGCTAGGTAGGTTCGCTCTGGAACATCTGTCGCTTTTCCGAGGCCAACTGCCGTGGGCCGGTTACGAGAAGGATTACTTCTTCTCTCACACTGATCGAGGGAGATATTCTTTCCTCGCGCGTTTCCAAGGGAGGATATTCCCTTTCTTCAAGGCGCCATGAGTGCCTTTATGAGGGAGATGTTTCTTCCTTTGCACGGTTCCAAGGGAATCCGTCCCTTTTCTCAAGGCGCAATAAATGCCTTAAATGCGCTCGTGCTTCCACGCTTGAGGCGGCAGCGCTCAGGCCATAAGGCCTATAAATAGGACGCTTGAGGTCCTCTGAAGAGAAGCGATCTGCTCTTCTTCTTCTCTTCTCTTGGTTGAGAGAGATACTCAGATCTCTGAATTAGTGGGAATGCCCACTCTGGTTATTACCCGGTCAAGGACCGGTAAGTCTTGATCATTCAACGACTTCACCGATTTGAGGGAATTCATCTCCCTTAATTTAGCTTTGACAGCTGCTTCAGGGATTAGTTTCCCTTACTCTTCATCTTGCAATCGACTGGTCTGCATAGATGGATTTTGACATAACTTCCCCAACGAAGCTATCATTCTGACTTGATCACAGAAATATCATTGTATGTTAAGTCCGCTACATAGGCAGAACTTGGGACCTGGTATCTTCAAGGTTGAGCCAGTCTTGCCATATAGGTGAGGCTAAGACTGTGTCCCTCAGGATCAGTCTGACTTAGCCATATAGGCGAGACTAGGACTTGGCGTTTGCTGAGCTAGCCCATCACTGCTGTGCGAGCGAGGCTTATCCTCTGCTTTAACTGAAATCAGATTGCTTTGCCCCAAAGAATTCGGCTTTAGCGCTTTGCAGTGTCTTCTATGTTAACTGTTAACTTGCTCCAATTTTGCATTGCAGTGAGCTATGTTCGCCGATCTTGTGTCTTGATGAAAGAGACCGAAAAGTTGCCTTATGCTTCTCCGGTTGAAGCTTTACTTTTAAGCAGGAGGAACAACTTGGGGCAGCTGATGTGTGTCCCAGAGGCTGTTGGCAGTCGCTCATCCGAGATGATTCGTTCTGAGGTGAGGCTGGTAGCCGCTTCGTTGGAGATGATCCGCTTCGGGAAAGCGGACGTCACACCTGTGAGATCACTGACATCACTGCCAATTCCCATTATAGGTAATCTATCGTGTTGGCGGCAATAAGTTCATTGCCAATTTTCATCAAAGGTGATCCAGCTTCCTGGTGGCAAAATCTGCCATTATGTGAAAAATTATAGCCCTGTCCTTGTGGCACAACTGGTTACGGCCTTTGTGCAGGAGGAAGGCCTTTCATGTCCAGTTGGTCTGATCTGGAAACAAATAAAACCACTTGTATGCCTTTTGCGCAAATGATCCTGTTGAGCAACTGAATCTGTTGTATGAAATGCAACTGAATCTGTTGTATGAAATACAACTTTGATGTAGTATCAATGTACCTTTCCTTTTAAATTAATGAAAATTCATTTTCTGCTCATCTGATTTTAGCCTGCCTTCATTGAGAATTTAGCCATAGCGGGGCTAAACTTTGTGCAGAGTTAAGGACAGGGTCCTTTTTGAATGAGCTTCGCACGATGCTGGCATATCGGCGAACTGTGCCTTTAGTGGGCTAAGGCAATCTTTTTGGCGAAGTTCTTGATGAACTCGTGCGAAGTCCGCACTTTGGCTCATTGGCGAGGTTAAGCCTTAGTGGCTGAATCAGCGCTTCTCGGGAAGGCGCTTTAGGCGGCGTTTCAAATAATTTGAAACGACAGCCTGTACTGTTTACGAGGCATCGTTTCAGGCGCTGATTGGCTATAAAAGCCCGATTGGGCTGAGAGAGAGAGTCATTATTTCTCTTTGAATTTTTCAGAGCACTTGACTCTTCTTCTTCTTTCTTCTTCAAGAATTCAAGAACTTCCATAGTTCTTCAATGGCGCCCAAGAGACGAGCGGGGAAAGAAGTGACAACTTGTGCAGCGGAGGGTCCCTCTCCTCCTCCGGTTATCGAACGACCAATCGCCTGTAGGGATCTTTCCCTTTCGATTAGAGAATGCCGTCTCTCTTTTAAAGCCGATATTTGGCTATCAGAACGATCGAACATGATCTGTTTTTATTAGGGAATCCGTTTCCCTGAATTTCCCTTATTCTCTAGGACGGGGAACTAAGAACTGAACAGTTCTTGTCTAAGCTTCTGTACAAAGCTATTGCTTGGGCGGTCTTCGTCTTGTTGAAGAACAGGATACGGATCTGTCCCTTCGATCATGGCCGTCAAGAATGGTTTTTGACCATAATGCCCTTTTGATGACGTCAGCCCTTAGGGCTATACCACTTTCTGCTTAAGCGAAGTTAATACTTGGGCATTTTCTGCAAAATGCAGACTTGTCCACGAGATTAAGCTTTGTTGAAGCTATCGCCTTGCTGGCTTTGCTCACCGGGCGAGACTATGCCTTGGTGAAATTTATGTCTTCATGTTCGCTTGGCTGGTGAACTAACCATAGTTCGTTTTGTTCTTGCAGTGCACTACATTCCCGGTCCCTTGAACAATCTGTTTGGGATGACCAGCGGAGTTGATGGCAACATCAGCTTGCAATTTCAAGGGCAAGCTTCTCTGTTTAACGAGCGAAGCTCCATCGTTCGAGACATGCTCATTCATAGTGGTGATCAGTATACCACGAGGAGTATCCTGACCACAGCTCCTCTTGAAGACATTGACCGTCAGACTTATAGGAAGCCTGACTTCATGTTTGGGGACGCCGCGCCAGATCCTGATCACCAACTACATGCAGGAGAAGGGCAATGGATCTTCCAGTTGGACAATGAGAAGTTTTACCTTCCATCCAACAAGCGGCATTTCTCTCTGTCTTCCTTCCAGTGTGTGACACAGGCTCGGAAGATGGCATGGGATGTGAGCCGAAATACCGACTCCGTCCACATAGGGAGATTGATGCTTCAGTCCCCTGGATATGCAAGAGCGGGGCGTCCTCGTTGCATAATGGGTCTACATCCTGGGAATGTGTCGCGAGACATCCCAGTGGGAGAAAATCCTGCAGTGGCGGTGACCTTTGGCAACCAATTCTTCAAGGTTAATGGGAACTACCCGGCCACTGATTTCAGGGCTCCAGGCTGGATTCACCCTCCGAAGACGTGGTGGGCGGATTTGACTACCTACATCCTTGCTCATTTCGAGGAGGATTTGGAGAGGCTGAACCTCTATGAGGCCGTCAGGGCGACCTGCCACGGCATTGAGATGAATGTGGCGTGCTTTTACGCCATCTTTGAATTATATTGCCCAGCTTCAGGGACTTTCTTTACCCCTGTCGGCGAGTTGGGTATGACGTTGCATGAGATGTGGGAAATCTCTGATTTGCCTTTCGGGTCTCTCCCTTATGAAGAATACTTTCCGTGCGAGGCGGAGCTGGCTCTTCTGGAGAAGCAGGAGCCCGCTTATTCGAGACTTATCGGGAGTTAATGTGCCACTTGCACATTTGTTCCGGCATCCATGGTGGCAGCAAGGGCACTTCCTGTAGCTTGAAGAGCTGGGGGAATTACTTGTTCCCGGATATGAGGAATGCTCCTGAAGCAGCACATTGCGGAGTTGCTGATGGGGATATCTTAGAACGGATGCAGATGCACCTTCAAAGGGATCTTGTCATAACTGAAGACGATGGTCCCTATGAGAAGGGTGGTGTCCTTCGAAGCTTCCATCATCAGGCTCGTCAGCCTATGTCTCGGGAGGCACTGCTGGCCGTTTCTTAACCGTCTGGCTGAAGAAATGCGTAGTACCATCTTCTTCGGGTGACATCGTTCATCTGAATGTTTTGCTGCCCGCCGTTCGTTTGGTCCATGGTCGCCGTCTGGGTCTTCTCCCGGCCATGGTGTGCTACATTCAAAGAGGCCTCCGTGCATTAACGGAGGCTTTTTGTAGGCCGCCAGCAACGAAGCGTGGAAAGGGGGCCATTTTGCCTTGTGACGGACCCAATCCTAGGATAGGTCTGCCCTACACCTATCTAATGGCGTGGTTAGCCTTACATTGTCCTTCGCTGATTGAAGCTGGAGAGGACCCTCCGCAAGGTGTTCGAACGGCGCTCCTCCGCCGATTCGAAGGACGTTCGTGGCTGAAGAAATACGTGGCTGAGGCCCGTAAATTAGTGCGTCGATATGACGTTTACGGTCTCTTCCGCTGTTTCCCCGTATTCGGGGTTCAGGATATGACGAGGAGTTCCGAGATGCGGGGGAAGGGCGGTCTTCCTTGAGCCGGGGAGTTTTTGAGTGGCTGGTCAGATCTGACCCTCACATTTATTGTATAGAAGCGGGGACACTTGCTATTTGGAGCCCTACGTTCCAAGTCGGTTTGCTCGGCAGTTTGGATATGACCAACTGTATGTGGGCAATCCCAATCCTGATTTGGCCTTCATGGGGAGTCTTATTGACGGGGCCCGTGCCTGGCGATTCTTTACTGCAGGCGGTACTGGGGCGCGGCTGCGTACGCCGTTGAAGAGTCCCAATCTTCTAATGACCCTGTGCTTCTGTCAGTGGTATGCCACTTCCAACTCCACACCTCTCGAACTCAAGGTCAACAGTTCTGGTGTGAAGTTAATTTCTCAGCGGCTGAGACGGAAGGCTTCTGAGAAAAGGGAGGGCAAAAAGGTTCGCACCCCAGGTATAGAGGAGTTTGTTGCTGTGGAAGACAGCGAGGCCTCAGATGCCGAGAGTCCTCGCTTCGAGGTGGGAGCGGGGGCTGAGACTCCTGCAACTGGCTTTGGTGTGATGGGGACGGCTCCCCCTCGTTGTGTAGAAGAAGTGGAGGAAGAGGATTCTGAAGTCCACTTCAAAAGAAAGCGGGAAGGTAGCTCTCGTAGGAAATCATTGGCGAAGAAGCCCCGCCGCCAAGCTCCTACGATTGTCGTAGAGGGTTATCCCTCTACAGCGATTTCTCCTGCTACCCCATTAGCGGCTGAACTGTCGGTTGCTGAACCGACTAGCGGTGAATTTGCTCCGGGTCTGGGTAAGGTTAACCACGTCCATATAATACACCTTTTTGTGTGTTCCCATTGACTTACTATCTGCTTTCTGATGCAGGAGCTGAGCGGCTGGAGAGCAAGGGGAACATTATAATCCCCTATTTACTTATGGAACTGAAGCTGGTTCTTTTGCCCGTCCGGAGGTGATGTGGCCGACATTGGTCCCTCGGGCGCTGGGACTTCCAAAGGAAGTCCTGTGGCATCGAGCTCTATTGAATGGTCCACAGGAGATTCGGCGAGCGGGCCGGCTATTCGTGCTGATTCTGCAAGAATTTTCCGATGGAGCCCATGGAGACTGATGCGGCTGCCGAGATGTTTGAGGCGACGTCATCTTATGGTACTGTCCTGACCTCTTGGCTTCTATTGCATGTTGTGTCCTGTCTAAACACAGTCTTGTTACAGGTGTTCGGCCTCAAGGTGCATTAGCTTCAAGGGAACCGGCTGATCTTCCTGGGGAGTCCAGGGGTGATATGAGCACTTCGACCGCGGCGGATGCTGCTGTGTTGGATGCGCTATATGGCGACCTGCCCTCTTATCGGCCAAGTCAGCCGAAGGACCAGAGGTTGAAGGGGTAGCAGTTTCAGAGGTGTCCTCACTCCCAACTATATCAACGAGTGAGGTGCCGACAATTTTGCCAAGTGCGGAGCTGAGGGTGATTACAAGCCTACTTCCCCAACTCTGGTGGTTGAGCCTGCTGTTCAGGAGATGGTTGCCAGCCCTACCTCAGCGGTGGCTAGCGCACTGATTTCCATGAAGACTCCGCAGAGATCACTGACGATCTGTCCTGCTGTTGATGTTCCCATTGCTCCTTCCACGATAGTGTCGACCAGGCTGGTGGATTTCTCTGAGGTTACCTCTCTACCAAAAGTGGCTGAGGTTGAGAACGATTATATAGGTGACCTCGTCGATAGCTTTTATAAAGGCTTAGGGCGAACTATCGACCTGGTTTTGAAGGGCTCGACTATGCCGTTCTCAAAGTTAAAGGTGGTCCACTCCCGTGGCATCGAAAGTATTCGGGATTTTGAGGGGTATCACCAGGCTACTGCTTTGGAACTCCTGGTGGATGAATTTGAGAAGGATGTAGAGGAATGGTGCCGTCTTAGTCGCTCAGACCTGGAGCCTTTGGTTAGTGAGCGGTTTGCGCGCCTTGTCGCTCAAAAGCATGAGGCCCGTCTTGCCGCTCAAGAAGCCGCTGAGGCTCTTTCCTCTGATTTGAAATCTTTGAAAACAAGGCAAGCAGAGGTTGGAAATGCCATCGATACCTCCACCAGTGCTCTTCTTGATGCTGAAGATAGGATTGCGAAGGCCAGGGAGATGATTAGGAAGGGAAACCTTCTCTTGTCCAAGGCTGAACCGGTGCGTCTTAAAGAAGCCGCGCGGCTTGAGCAGCTCAAGGCTCAAAGTGACGAACTCTCGCAGCAGGGATTGTCGCAGAGGGCAACTTTGGCGGAGGTCGAAGCTCGTTTGGCCCAGGCAATAGATTTCGATGAGGCTGAGCTGAAGTCGCAGGCGCTTGCCCAGGCTGCTGATGACAGGAGGACGAGGCTGGCTTCCCTTGGAGAGCGGATCAGATCTTACAATGTACGCTTGTAGGTCGTTGTATATGTGCCTTCATGTATCTCGTCCTTTGGAGTCAATGAAAATAACATTTTTTTGTTTTGACTCCCTGTCGAATCTCCCAATTGTTCCATTCTCTGAATGTTGGTTCCAAATTGTATTGGTGCCATTTGAGAGAATAGTCCTTTGCATGGATCGAATGTTGAAACTTGGCATTCTGTCAGTTCAGAGGTCGCGATGACATAACTGGTTGAGGAGCCACCGAGCTTCAAAGTTAGTGATACTTGTCTTTTGTAAATGTCAACAAGTATCGAGACCTGTCTTTTGTAATGTCAACAGGGTTCGGGGTTGAGACTTGTCTTTTGTAAATGTCAACAAGCTCAAATTGAGACTCGGCTGTCTGCTGGTTCAGAGGTCGCAATGACATAACCGATTGAGACGCCACCAAGCTCAAGGTTGGTGATACTTGTCTTTTGTAAATCTCAACAAGTATCGTGACCTTCTTTTGTAAATGTCAACAGGGCTCGGGGTTGAGACTTGTCTTTTGTAAATGTCAACAAGCTCAAAATTGAGACTCGGCTGTCTGCTGGTTCAGAGGTCGCAATGACATAACCGATTGAGACGCCACCAAGCTCAAGGTTGGTGATACTTGTCTTTTGTAAATGTCAACAAGTATCGAGACCTGTCTTTTGTAAATGTCAACAGGGCTCGGGGTTGAGACTTGTCTTTTGTAAATGTCAACAAGCTCAAATTGAGACTCGGCTGTCTGCTGGTTCAGAGGTCGCAATGACATAACCGATTGAGACCCACCAAGCTCAAGGTAGGTGATACTTGTCTTTGTAAATGTCAACAAGTATCGAGACCTGTCTTTTGTAAATGTCAACAGGGCTCGGGGTTGAGACTTGTCTTTTGTAAATGTCAACAGCTCAAAATTGAGACTGGACATAACCAATTGAGACGCCACCAAGCTCAAGGTTGGTGATACTTGTCTTTTGTAAATGTCAATAAATATCGAGACCTGTCTTTTGTAAATGTCAACAGGGCTCAAGGTTGAGACTTAGCTATCTGCTGGTTCAGAGGTCGCAATGACAAACCGATTGAGACGCCACCAAGCTCAAGGTAGGTGATACTTGTCTTTTGTAAATGTTAACAAGTATCGAGACCTGTCTTTTGTAAATGTCAACAGGGCTCGGGTTGAGACTTGTCTTTTGTAAATGTCAACAAGCTCAAAATTGAGACTCGGCTGTCTACTGGTTCAGAGGTCGCAATGACATAACCGATTGAGACGCCACCAAGCTCAAAAATTGGTAATGGAATTTGAGAAGAGGTCTCGCTTTCACGAGAGAATCACTGTCATAGGTTAATGTTAACGTAACAACGGAATATATTTGTGGCCTTACCATTCTATGGATGAGAATTGGTAAGTGACTTTGGAGGTCTCGATCTCACGAGGAGAAACGAGGGAATTGCTGTCATAGGTTTAATGTTAACGTAACAGCGAAATGTATATGTGGTCTTACCATTCTATGGATGAGAATTGGTAAGTGAGATTGGAGCTCTCGTTCTCACGGGGAGAAACGAGGGAATTGCTGTCATAGGTTTAATGTTAACGTAACAACGAAATGTATATTGGTCTTACCATTCTATGGATGAGAATTGGTAAGTGATTTTGGAGAGGGAATCAAATGGGAACAGGTCCCTTAGGATTTTTAGCAAATCCTCAGCTGTCAACGGGTTTGATATGCCTTCACCAACTACCGTTTGAGTTGGGCTAGGCATGCTATTCCCCTCAGCATGATGAGTTGTCGAGGATTTATGTTGGGCTTACAGGCCAACATTTTCCTCTATCCTTAATCGTTAAGGATGTCGGATTATCTGGTTAATATATGCATAACCTTGATTCTCCTTCGGGACAGCCAGTACGTGACCAGGTTCCTACTGGTTTACGGTTGTATTATCTCGCTTGGAGGAAGAGAAAGGCTCTCTTTGTGTGTACTTTGGACACGAAGTTCTTGATCAGAGGTGTAATGTTAACTTGATCATGAGAAGGATCCTTGATTAAGGATAATACTTCTTTAAGAACTTGCCATTGATCGGCATCATGAGTAGATCGCCATCTGCAGTCATGAGGCGGTATGCTCCGTTTGAATAGACTGTTTCTATTACAAACGGTCCTTCCCATTTAGGCTGGAATTGCCTTTGGTCTTGTGCGTCATAATCATCGGTCGTCTGACGGCTAAAACCAAGTCTCCTTTCTGGAAGACTCTTTGTTTGACCTTCTTATTGAAGGCTTTTGAGATTCGAGCTTGATATAGCTCAATATGTTGCTGCGCTTGTAGCCGCTTCTCATCTGGGGCTTCGAGCTCTTGAAGACGCAACCGATCATTGTCTTCTAATGTGACTTTAGTAATCAGAGCTACCCGCAATGATGGCATCTGGATTTCCAATGAGAGGACTGCTTCGCACCCATATACCAGGGAAAAAGGCGTATTACCTGTCGGTGTTCGAACCGTGGTCCGGTAGGCCCAAAGACATTCGCCAAGCTTTTCGTCTCAATCTCGTTTGTTCGAGGAGACGAATTTCTTGAGTAGCTTGATGATCGTCTTATTGAATGCTTCCGCCAAGCCATTGGCGGCAGGATTATAGGCAGTTGAAGCCACATTCTGAATTCGGTATTTATCGCAGAACCGATAGAACACTTGGCTTATGAATTAGGGACCGTTGTCGTGGATGATCCGCCTAGGGACACCGAATCGATGGATGACATGGTGTTTGATGAAGTTAACCACATTAGAGGTTTTGACTTCAGCTAATGGTATAGCTTCCGCCCATTTTGAAAAGTAATCGGTTATTGCGAGGATGAACCGGTGACCTTTTGTCGAAGAGGGGCTGATTGGTCCTACGACATCTATTCCCCATGCTTCAAATGGCCATGAAGCAACAGTCGGGTGGAGCAACTCCGAAGGCTGGTGTATGAAGTCTGCATGGATCTGGCATGCTTTACACCTTCGTGCATATTGGATGGCATCGGCTATCATGGTTGGCCAATAGTATCCAAGCCTATGCAACCTGTCTTTGAGTTTTGGACCTGGCTGATGAGCTCCGCAAATGCCATCGTGCGCTTCTTTAAGCGCTTCCTGTGCCTCTGAATGAGAAAGGCAACGGAGGAGGACACCGTCATATGAACGACGGTAAAGTGTCTTCAAAGTCGAATCGTAGTAGAACCGGAGAGACCTTCGTCTGATGGACGCCGCTTCCTTAGGATCGTCTGGAAGCAGACCGTGCAAAGCATAGTTGATGAGAGGAAAGCGCCAGTCTCTTGGTTCAAGATCCGTGGAGACATTATAAACTTCTCGAGTTCTTAGCATATGCTTAGAGCATACAAGATGTCGAGTTGCGACTGTGAGGTGATACTCGGTGTCAGCTGGCAAGGCTAGTGTCGTAGCTAATGCAGCAAGAGCGTCTGCCTTGGTATTTTGAGATCGAGACACGTGCCCGATGTAGAAGCCTTCAAATAGGTTAGCCAATTCAATGGCTATGTGGTAATAGGGTACCAAGTCTTCGTGGCGGACCTCGTATTCGCCTTTAACCTGATTGATGATCAGTTTTGAATCGCCATAGGCTTCGAGGTAGCGTACCCCCATTCCAGGCGAGTTGAAGACCGATGAGCAGAGCATTATATTCTGCTACATTGTTGGAGCATGATTCTGTTAAAGAAAATGCTCTGGGAAGAACATGGTTCTGCGGGGAGATAAACACAACCCCCACTCTGGCGATAATCTTGCCTTTAGGGCCCATTCGCGATGCTCCATCGAAGAACATCTGCCACACTTCCTCTTCTGAGGTTGCATAAGACTCGAAGACTTCATCAGGGATATCTTCGTGAAGTTTTGAATGTTCCGAAATGGATGAGCAGCCAAGAACTCTGCAAGGGCCTGACCTTTAACCGCCTTCTGAGGGTGAAGATCATGTCGTATTGAGATAATAAAAGTGCCCCCTTAGCCAATCTTGAATTCAATGATCCTGGCTTCGTCATAAGAAGACGCAATGGGTTTACTCTGGAGATGACATGTATGGTCTGGCCGACCAAATAATGTCGTGTCTTCTGAACAGCGAAGACGAGAGCTAAACACTCTTTCTCGATAGGGTTGTAGCGAGATTCCGCTCCTATGAGAGTTCTGCTCAGATAATAAATGGCCTGCTCGTGGCCATTGTCGTCCTTTTGAGCGAGGAGGGCACCGAGGGAGTAGTCCATAACTTTTACATAAAGCAAGAATGGTTTCCCTGATGTAGGGGCCACTAAGACTGGAGGCTTTGTGAGGTACCTCTTGATGTCTTCATAAGCTTCCTGACAAGCTTGATCCCATACGAAGGAAGCACCCTTTTCATGAGTCGGGTGAACGGTTGACAGCGGCCTGAGAGATTTGCAATGAATCTTCTGATATAAGCCAGCCTGCCTTGCAAGCCCCTGAGCTCTTAGAGGTTCCTTGGTGGATGCATGCTCTGGATGGCTTTAACTTTGTCTGGGTCAAGATGAATCCCTTTTGATGTGACAATAAACCCAAGGAACTTGCCACTTGACACTCCCAAAAAGAATTTTGTCGGGTTCATTTTCAGTTGATGAGCCCGCATTATATCGAACATCGTTCTCAGGCCGCGAAGATGTTCATCCTTATTGCGGCTTTTGACAGCAATGTCGTCGACGTAGCATTCCACCGTTTTTCGAAGATGATTGCGGAGATTGTACTCATTGCCCGCTGATAGGTTGCTCCGGCGTTCTTCAGTCCGAATGGCATTACAGTGTAGCAGTATACCCCCAATGGTGTTCGAAACGAAGTATGCTTCTCGTCGTTGGGATACATCTAATCTGGTTGTACCCTGAAAAGCCGTCCATGAAAGACATCCTTTCGAACCCGCATGTGTTGTCAATCATGACGTCGGTGATGGGCAGTGGGAATTCGTCTTTAGGACAGGCCGTGTTGAGATCACGATAGTCGATGCAGATCCGTATTTTCCCGTTCTTTTTGAGGATGGGGACGATGTTGGCTACCCAATCTGATGTTGTTCCTCCCGGATGAAGCCACATGCAATGAGCTTGTGAACTTCAGCTTCAATAGCTTCCATAATGTTCGGGCGAAACCGACGTTGCTGCTTGACTGGCTTGACGTCAGGCATGATGTTTAGACGGTGCATAGCGACCTGTGGATCAAGTCCGGGCATGTCTTCGTAGCCCATGCGAAGACGTCTATATACTCTTTTATGAGCATTATCAATTCTTGCTTTTCTATGAGTGATAGGCTTTCACTTATAAAGATGGGTTTGGGATGATCTTGACTTCCCAGGTTGACCTGCATCACCTTGTCTTCAGTAGGTGGTTCGCGTAGTTCGAATCGCTTTTCCCACTGGAGGTTTAATTGCTGGGCCCATGGCTCCTCATCAATAGCTTCTGTAGGCTCTAATTGACTGCTTGAAGTCATATTGACAGTGAGGTCTTCGAACATTCCTCCTAAACTGATATCCGAGTCCCACTCGGAGGATGAGGCCAAATGTGATGAAATTGATCCATCGTCCTTGGCTTGAACTGTTTTGATGATGTGGGTGTAACATACCCTAACCCCCTGCGTGTACTATCATAGTAATTTGCAGGCTTCCCTTTAGGCACAAAGTTCCGCATCAAGCCGCGCCTTCCTTTTCCAAAATTCAGGCCTGCTCCATGCTTCAAGTCGTATCCCATTTTCTTCATAATATGGCGCGCCGGCCGCGCGTAATGGAAGAACTGTGGAGTGTCTGAATCTGAACTTGAATCTGCAGCTGTGGGTCCCCGTGGTGGGTTCTACCGAAGATTATCGGTAACTGACCTTCTTTGGATGGCGGGATCACCAAAACGGCTCCTTCTGCGGATTCCATGGGCGTGCTGACCGCACTCGGCTTATGTAAAGGCATGTGTAGGGAGCTATCCTAATGGATTCAAATAGCCCAACACTCGCAGGATAATCAAAAATATATTATCATTAATTACCCATTCACCTTTATCCTCTGAAGGAGTATTACATAGGGGATTATTGAGACATGCTATAATTGGTTCACCAATCAGAATGGCTGGCATGCCTGCTTCGGATTCTGAATCCGCCTCATTGCCACTTTCATCATCGTCCGGCAATGGTTCTTTGGGTGTTTCACCGGCTCTTGATACAGGAGAGCGTCAGTGAAGTAATTTTCCACCCCTTTGAATGGTTGCTTTTCAGCAAAGACAATTCGCACTGTCGCGTCATCTTCAACATATTTGAAGCATTGGTGCAGGGTGGAGGAAACGATCCAGTTGGCATGAATCCATGGTCGTCCTAGCAGCAGGTTATATGATGTGTCAGCGTCAATGACAGCATGTCACTTCTGACTTCAGGCTCCCGATTCTGCAACGGAGTCGAATTTTCCCCAGTGGATGACTGCTCCCGGCGTTGAAACCGTATATTGTAGTATTGGTTGCGGACAACCTGTACAGTGGTATGCCGAGGAAGTAAAGAAGCCTTTTGGGGATGATGCTGAGTGCGGACCCCGGGTCGACTTGTACTCTTTCAATGCACGTTGAACCGATATATCCGGTGTAGTACAGAGGTCGATCGTGCTTGTTGTCTTTGAGAAGCATATCTTCCGCCGTGAATGTAATAGCTGGCACCTTTGATTGTGCATGATGACATTCTGGGCAAGGAGACTGAACGTCTTCGTTAGGGACCTCTGGTATGCATGTCAGGAATGATTCTGAATTAGCCAGCGCATCCCTGAGTGCTTCTCTTGTCTCTTTCGAGAGACGAAGGAGCTCGTGTATTGTGATACGAGCCGGGATATTAGCCAGCTGGGCCAATATATCAAACTGAAAGGGCGTATCAAACCCTTGTCCTGGTGGTTTCTTCAACACGTGGTCGAATCGTACCTCCTTAGGCTTCTCTTTTTCCTTGGTTGGGATTGGAGTGGATGCTGACATTGGTACCGACGTCGTTTGCCGTTGTATCTCGTCAGTAGACTTTTCATACTGCCTCAAGTATGATTTTCTGGATCGGGTGCCCGTCTGTTGAGGCATATCGGTTTGCGCCGTGCAAGCAAGCTTTTCTCCTTCTGAATTACTGAGGGAAGCCGATGTAAGATTGCCGTCGTCTGGCAGGATGGAGAATGACATTGCAAGACTTGCCCTTTGAGTTGGGCTCCTTTGAATCCCGCTGTACGTCTTGGACGAGGTCCGGGTGTACCCACATGACTTCCCATGTCTCCAATGTTAAGGGAACAAGACCCTTATTGTTTTGAGTTGTAGCTGGATGATGCTTGACGTCCAACCGTGGAGCGGGGACTGGATAAGTTCCGTCAGGAACTGTGACCTTTTGGGTGCTGCCGAACTCAAGAGTCACCATATTGGCAGTGACTTTCTTCTGCTCCGTCTTTAATGTCAGAACCCCGGCATCGATCAGGGCTTGTATTCTGTCCTTGAGGATATAACACTTGTCAGTAGGATGGTGGATCATCCTGTGGTAGAGGCAGTATTTAGGGTCGTTTGTGCGCCCTATCTCATTAAGACGCCGAGCATCTGGCAGTTTTCATTTTGTTCCCTTTGTGGAGCAGATGGAATATCGTGACCACCTGATCGTCTTTGAAGGAGTACTGCTTTGGAGGGAACTTAGGCTCCTGATTGTTGAAGCCGCTCTCTTGGCCTTCGACTGCACATCTCCGGATAACTCCACAGACATAGTCTCTTTGCCTTTAGCTTGAGAAGATTGCGGTAGGTCGCTACGCCCTTTGTTGTTTGTCCCCCACTTGCCTCTAGGGGCGGATGGTTCGAACTTCTTAGCCGACTTCTCGGCTATCTCTGCTTGTTCGACCAATTCCTTCCAAGTGTGGGCTTTGACAGCCCCCATGCGAACTTCCACTTGGTCTAAGAAGTTGTGTCTGCATGTCTGTAAGAGCAAGGGTAATGGCATCCCTGCTGGGCACATCAAGGATAAATTTCTGAACCGTTCAATGTAGTCACGGACAGATTCGCCCTTCCTCTGCACAGTGGAGAGGAGCTTGTCCATGGTCACTTCGGTATCGTCCTCATAGAACGAGAGAGGAACCGAGTTTCCAGGTCGATCCAAGAGTTGATAGAGCCCGGGGGGAGACTTCGGAACCAGTCAAATGCCACCCCCTTTAAGGTGCCAATGAATAGCCTAGCCATGATGGCGTCATTGCTTATAACATTACCAGTCTGAGACCGGAAGTAGTAGATGTGCTGATTTGGCGAGCTCTTTCCATCATAGGTATGCAACGTTGGTGGTTTGAACTTCGGTGGATATGGCACCGAATCCCACTCCAGCGGATAAGGACGGACTGCCCCTACCTTCTTAATTCATCCCTCTGAGCTAGGGATGCGATTTGAGCTTGGAGGCCCATAAGGACTTCGGCGTCTAAGGAAGAACCCTCCTTGGATTTCTCCGGCTTTGGCTGCTCATTGCTGAAGTGTTCATCCTCATCGTGATTGCTCCCGGCATCGTTGTCATTCCGATTGCTGAGGAGTCGAGCAAGCATCTGTTGAATATTATCCAAGGCTTCTTGCTAGGTTCTGGAAGTTTGCTCCTGAGCTTCCAGGCGCCGACGAAGGTCGTCGTTGACGTTATCAGCCATATTGACTGATGCTCTGTCTGTTCGCACCGAGCTAACTGTCGCCGAAGAGGCGTACCCACTATCTTCATCTTCTTCGTGCGATGATTGGAGTGATCTCTTGGGTTGTGACGAGGCTAGGGCCGTCGAGGAAGAAGGCTGCTCGTAACTGTAGGGTATCGCCACCTAGACTGTGTGTTTCAAAAAAACACCCTCTTCATGCACCAAGACTTCGCTAAGCCTGGGCTGTAATCTGGATCTGGGAGCTGTAGGGGGAGTCGTCAGATGTTTGTCTTCCCCTGCGTAACTCTCGTCCTCTTCCGGTCATGTTGACGGATGCAGAGGGTAGATCTCGTGAGGTGCTCCTTCTGCGATGCTTCCTCGGGGCCTGTACCGACAATCGATCAAAAACTGATCGTCGTTCTGGAGGAGTGGCGGGGATTGGTCCTAGCCGGCAATGGACCGAGTGGAGTGTCACCAACTGACATCCCACTTGTTGACAGCAGGAAGAAGAGGTTTGTTTATTTGTCAACAATTCCCGCAAGTCAGACCAAGTATGGCTTAAACGATCTAGCACAGAGGCTCTTTTGGATCGCATATAGGAGAATGTCTTGTTCCTCTTATCCCTGCGGAAGGATTAGCACTGAATAGTACTTCAGTTCCAGCTTCGCCAACAGGTGCGAGCTTAATGTTTGACGAACTGGAGAGCGGAGCACGCTGTGGTGCTTTACCCGCTATGCTGCTGCGAAGGGGATTAGCCTTAAATAATACTTTGGCTCTAGCTTCGCGGTCATGAACCCGGTGAGTACGCTGAGGTACAGTAGCTTCGCTCATGAGAACGAGGCCGACGCAAGGCGATGCTGCTCTCGAATTGGGCGACGGTATGATTGCCGTCGTGACTTCATGATCGGCAGCATTGCTGGAGCAGAGAGACATCTTACCTTTTTCTTCGCGAGAGGCGCGGTTTAGGCGTAGCTACGCCTGAAGCTTCGGTTGGAGACTTCTGTTTAGGCTTCCATACCCGCCTTGGCAGAGGAGACTTAGGTTCGCAAGGAACCTGATTAGCCACACGCGAGGCTGAGGGGTATTGGCAGAATCCTGCTTCCGGTTTCTGCTTTGAAACCTTGGTCGTGGAAACCTTCCTATGCTTCCGTGCTCGAAGCGTTGGGCCACCCCCAGAGAGGACTTCTTCAAATCTTCCTTGATCGAACTGAACCACCAAGTTTCACAAGTAAAGGAATCAGACTGCGGACGTACTTCCTTGTTGCGTTAAATAACCGCAGTAGGTTCGCAGAGAACCTTTTCTGTCTCCGCAGAGACTTTCCTTGAAGATTTAGCCAGAGAAGCTCTGGCTGCACCGGCTTTTCTGAATTCAGAATTAGACCCGAGGGTCTGTTCGTCGCATTGCGACACTTGATTCTCGGCAGTGGAGAATACAATCCCCAGCGGAGTCGCCATCTTGTTTTCCATTATGTTTGCAAAAGGGAAAACTTACAAAAAAGAGTTTGAGGAGCTAAATTACAAGTATTCTTAAAAGATTACAAGTAGATCTCCTCAGAGATTCTGGAGAAGTGTGCCGATAGGAGTCTGGTCAGCGCGCGACCACTTTGTCCCTTTGACGATGCGAGCGATGAGATTCCCTTCTCGCCTGGTTCCGGGAATCAGAGAATAGAAGGTTGGTAGAAACCCTCTTGCTGCTTCTCAAAATCGCCTTCAATTAGGAATTCCTTCTCACCTGGTTCCGGAGATTCCTTGAGAGGAAGGACGACGTTAGGGTATCAACACCCTGGATAGAGAAAGCAATTCTCTAAAAGATCTCTGAATTCGAGAGTGCACGGTGCTTTTTGAAGAAGTCTCTGCTTGTGGAGTCTTCTCAGAAAATCCGGCCTTCTCCCTTGTACCCCTGATGGGCTATTTATAGGGAGAGCAAGGGTATAATCGTCCCTTGAAAATATAGAAATAGATTGAATCGAATCTGTTTGAATCCAGAAAGTAGCCTTGCTGCGAGGCTAAGATCGGCTTCTGCGAAGCTAAGATTGACAGGTCGGTTGATCTTCTTGATCCTTTCCATATCGTTGGAGGATTTCCCCTGATCTCTTACTCGTTTTAGGAGAGTCAAGAGATTGTGGCAATCAACTGCCAAATTAGATCTCTGATTTGATCTTAATTGGATTCGACCTGATTGGATTTGATCTCATCCGGAGATTTGATTGGTCAAAGGTTGACCATAGCAGACCAATGGCGGAGCTGCCCGCATTGAGCTCGTAGCGAAGCTAGAGGCAGCTTCTGGCGAAGTCCAAAAGAAACCCTTTGGCGGAGCTGGAAGTCCTCTGTGGCAAAATTGCGAGTTAGCTTCCTGGCGAGGCTTTGGATGGCTTCGAAGCGAAGTCGAGTGATACTAGCCTCTCAGGCGAGGCTATCCCTTTGGGCTCATGTAATGCTAAGTGCTAGCATCTTAGACCTGCTGAGGTCTGTTTAGAAACAATCCGGATTCACTGTCTGCTTGCTGGATCAGTGGAGTCCAAGTTGCTCCCTTGTCCCTCGGAGATGGGTGAAAACTGGTCTTCAGCTCGTCTGTCACTTGTCTTTTGTAAATGTCAACAAGTTTAGACATTGTTCGGACCAATAAGAATCTTGTCTTTTTTAAGTGTCAACAATTGACATTTAGCTGCCAGTTGCCTAGACTTGTCAAAATCACCATAATAGATGAAACACCCGCCAAAGCCACTGAGTTGATTCTGATGAGTATACCTATCACCCAGATATTGACACTGATGACGAGTCATCGAGCGATGATGCTGGTCTCACTGCATTAGGCCAACGCCGTCTACCCATTTTTCTGTCGTCAAGTGTGTTCCCTTTCCACTAGCAGAAAAGGTCGATTGAAGAAGAACTGCGACCTTTCACATGTTCACCAAGATTGAGATAAGAGTTATAAGGTGATTGTGGACAATGGAAGTTGTATCAATGTAATATCGTCCAGACTGTGTGAAAATCTGAGATTAGACATGTATACCCCACCTCCACCTATTCAAAGTATCTTGGATTGACTCCACAACATGAGGTCAAATAATGATGTCTTGTCCCAGTCAGTTTCAATCATTATAAAAGACAAAGATTTGGTGTGATGTGATCGCTATAAATGTGGGTCAAGTTATACTAGGTAGATCATGGTTGTTTGACAAAATTGTCACCATTTATAGTGATCCAACATGCACAATTTGAGCATGAGGTAAGCAGATTAAGTTACTACTCTTAAGACCCAAGACTGAATAGCCCCAGTAAACATCCACTTGGCTTTGCTGCCAACTCCACCCTCTCCATCTCTCGTTGCTGCGTTCCTTCTCTATTTCCCACTAATTATGCAAAACATATCTGCAAATCACTTTCTCCCTTACTACCAACACCATCTCACTAGAAACCATTCGAGTCCGCACATGTATTTGCATCACATAAACCCACTGTTCGAAGTATCGGCCGAGTTGGATACGACTCGGCCGAGTCGTATCCGACTCGGCCGCCCTCCGCTATGTCTCGGAGGCCGAGTCGACCGAAGGTCGCCGAGTCGACCCGGATCGGGTCCGACTCGGACGCGACTCGGTCAACTCGGCGCCCGTACCCCCGATTAAAAGCGCTGAGGGAGAGAGAGAGATCAGATCCGATCTCTCTCTTGCGCTCGCCGTCCCCCCGCGTCGCCGTCGCCGTCGCCGTCTGCAGGTGATTCTCCCTCTCTCCCTCTCAGTCTCTCTCTCCCCCTCTCCCACTCTCTGTGCCTCTCTCTCCTCTCTCTCGCAGCGACTCTATCCGTCTCTCTCTGTCTTTCTCTCCCCGTCGGACTCTCTCCCTCTCCGCTCTCTCTGTCTCTCTCTGTCGACTCTCTCTCTCTCGTCCTTCTCTCTGTCTCTCTCTCTGTCGGACTCTCTTCTCCCTCTGTATCTCTCTCTGTCGGACTCTCTCTCTCTCTCTCTCTGTGTCGGACTCTCCTCTCCCCTCCCTCTCAGTCTCTCTCCCCCTCTCCCTCTCTCTATCTCTCTCTTTCCCTCTCTCTCCGTCTCTCTCTCCTCCTACTGTGTTTCCCTCTCTCTTCTCTGTCTCCGTCTCTCTCCCTCTCTCTGTTCCCCTCTCTCTCTCAGTTTAATTAATTTGCGTTTAATGTAATTTAATTTAGTTTAGTTTAGTTAAAGTTAATTTAAGTCAATTTAATTTAATAAAATTTTGTAATTATAATTAAGTTAGGTAATTTAATAATTTTATTAAAGTTAAGTAATTAAGTTAGTGTAGGTTAATCTAGTATAAACTAGATTAGTTTAATTTAATTTAGTTTCATTTAATTGAGTTTAATTAATTTAAATTAGTTTAGTTAACTTAATTTAGGTTAATTTAATTTAATAAAGTTTTGTAATTAAGTTAGGTAAATTAAAAATTTTATTGAAGTTAGGTAATTAAGTTAGTGTTGCTTAATCTAGTATAAACTAGTTTAGTTTAATTAATTTAGTTTAATTTAATTGAGTTTAATTTAATGTTGTTTTAATTTAGTTAATTTGAGTTTTAATTTAATTTAACAGATAATTTTTTTAAATTTCAGTATGGCTCCAAAGCAATGCGATATTGGATGGGAACATAGTACCCCTGTTGGTGGAAGTAGAAAACTTGTGAAGTGTAATTATTGTGAGAAACAAGTCCATGGTGGTATCACTAGATTGAAGCAGCATATAGCACATGTACCCGGTCAGGTGGAAGGATGCTTGCGAGTATCAAAAGTATCTCAAATAATGAGACATCTTTCTGAAGGTAGTAAAAAAAGAGCGGCCATAAAATCTAAAAAAGAGCGACTTATGAGATCTTTAAGTGAGGAAGATTTTTATGATGTGACCGAAGAAGATTCTGATAATGAAATTAAAGAAGTTGGTGGTTTAGAAGGAGTTGAAAGAAGACAACTAAAACAAGCTATGAAAGAAAGTCGTGAAATAGCATAGAGATCGGCAGAAGGAGTTGATATTGGTGGCAGTAGTTCGCAGCCTTCAGGATCAGGGAGTAACCGTGGATTGCGTCGGAGTATGACTATGAGAGAAGCTGAAATTCCAGCTCGTGGTATTGATCCTTACATGTTCCCAACAAAACAGAAATCAATCAAAAGCATGTTCTCAACTGAGAATATGAAAAAGGTTGGGAAATCCGTGGCGAAGTTCTTTCACTACAATGCAATACCATTCAATGCAGCTGATAATGGTCCTTACTATCAAGCCATGATTAATACTATTGCGGAGGCAGGCCCAGGTGTAAAAGGCCCTACAGGGTACCAGATTGGCAATCTAGAGGAGGAAATGAAAGAAATTGAAATATATATTGCTTCAATAAAACAAAATGGCCGCAGTATGGTTGCACGATCATGTGTGATGGATAGAGTTCTCATAATAGAAAGCCTATTGTTAATTTCATGATTTATTGTGATAGAAGCATGATCTACCATACTTCTGTTGATACCACTAATATCTCGAAGACTGCTGAGTATATATTCTCGCTAATGAATAAAGTTGTTGATGAAGTTGGTGAAGAAAATATCGTGCAGATTGTAACAGATAATGAGGCAAGTTTCAAAGCAGCTGGTCACATGTTGATGGAGAAGAGAAAACATTTGTTTTGGTCTCCCTGTGCAGCACATTGCATTGATTTGATGCTTAAAGATATTGGCTCTTTGAAATCAGTCAAGGAGACATTGGATGATGCTAAGATGATCACATCATTCATTTACAATAGCCTCAAAGTGATGAATTTAATGAAGCTATTTACCAAAGATAGAGATTTGTTGAGACCAGGTATAACACGGTTGCCACCGAGTTTATTTCTATTGAAAACCTTATTCGCTATGAGCAAGATTTGAAAAGAATGTGTACGACTACCGAATGGCGTGAATTCAATAAGGAAAGGAGTAGAAGAAGTGTGCGAGATAAGGTTTCTAATCTCATTCTGACTGACCGGTTTTGGAAGAGGCAAGAGAGGTCCAAAAATTATGGATCCTCTTGTTAAAGTCTTGAAGATAGTGGACCAGGACAAGAAACCTACACTATCTATTATATATGAAGCTATGGATAGAGCAAAATTGGCTATAAAGGCATCAAATAAGAACTGGAAGAAGTACTGGGATATCATTGATAGAAGATGGGAGGGACAATTGCATAGACACTTGCATGCTGCTGGTAATTCATTTGCCTAGTAATCATATTTGTTGACTAGAAATTGAAACTGTCATATCATAACAATCGTGTGCTTAAATTATTGCAGCATATTTTTTAAATCCACCACTCCAATATTCAAAAAACTTTTCTACACATCCAGAAGTGAGATATGGATTAAAGGAGGTCATTAAAAGATTGGAGCCAGATTTGAATAAACAAGCAAGAGCTATTAATGAGGTAATAATAATTTATTTATTTCATCGATATAATGTTATGCAAATATTAACACTTGTGATATGTATTCTCACAGATAAAATTATTTGTGGATGGAGTTGGGAATTTGGAAGCTCACTAACTAGAAGAGCAGTGCAACAATCTCTTCCAGCTGATTGGTGGATTAATTATGGCGAAGAAGCTCCCAATCTGCAGAAAATTGCCATCAAAGTCTTAAGCCAAACATGTTCTTCATCGGGTTGTGAAAGAAATTGGAGCACGTTGTCGCTAATTCATACAAAATTGCGCAACCGGTTGGCAATGAAAAAGTTGCATAAACTAATATTTGTGCATTACAATATGCGGTTGCGAGTAAGAAACTTGACATGCAAAAGCGACACTGATGATTATTACAACCTAATTGATCTGAACAATATTTTCAATGATGATGATATTTTGGATGAGTGGATTCGTGAGGGAGAACAGCCGATGTTACCACCAGATAACTTAGGTTGGTTAGATGAAGGTATTCGTCGTACTGACGAAAGTGGCGGTGATGATGGTGATGGCGGTGATGATGACAGCGGTGATGATGATGGCGGTGATGGTGGCGGTGATGGTGGTGAGGGTGATGGCGGCGGTGATGGTGGTGATGGTGGTAATGGTGAAGAGACTCATGGTGTTGGTGGAAGCCAACGAGATGATGCTTTATCATGGGATTCAGAATATTATGCCACACAAGATACAGATCATGGAGGCCGGGCGGAGATTTCACAACAGCGTAGGCATTTGGATCGGTTGGTCGAATTCAGTTCTAGCGATAATTATTCGAGTGGACATGATAACTACTCACATGGTCATCATAGTCTTGAAGGCCATTTACCGGGGTTGGGTTTGACATCTGGCCAATATTCTGGCACTGATTATTCTAGCACTGGTGAATACTCTACTAGCAGCACTGAATATCGAGTTTTGGGTATTATCACCATGGAGCTGATATTGCACAACCCCTACCGCCATATTACTCTGATAGTGGATCCTCTGGCCAATCATCTCATCCTACAGGATCTCACCCACAAACATATTATTATCCTTATGGAAACTATATGCCTGATTTTTATACTTATCGCGGGGATGATGATAATGATGATTTTGTGCCTCCTCGTAATTCAATATGAAATGACTATATTAGCAGTACTTATGAATTATTTTGTGCAATTTACTATATTATGCATGTATTTTGATATTTTTCTACCAACGACGCTTGTATTTATGCTTTCACGTTATGTTTTGAGTGTTAGGTGATATGTTTTGAATATGTGATGCATGAATTTGATGTTTACATTTTTTTATGATTTGTCATGATTTTTTCATAATTTTTTTGGCGTTCTATGTAGCGTTTTGCGCGTATCGTCCGAATCCGATCCGAGTCATCGAGACCGATCCGTCTCGGTGCCGGCCGAGTCGGCGGCCGAGACCGAGACTTTGAACCATGGTTACGGAACTTAGCAATATGATCAGTATTTGTAAAAGAAAACTATTGTAAAGTAAACTAGTAATACCTAAACAAAAGAGCAATAAAAAGAACACGAGAATTTAACGTAGTTCGGCCCAAACTTGACCTACGTCCACGGGGAGAGAACTTGAGAGAGCTTTATTAATAACTTGGTACAAAGAGATCTAACCTTCCTCTTGATGCAATAAGAGTATTCACCTTCCTCTTTATTCTGGACTTAGATTACAAGAGTATTAACTTATCCCTAAGCACCTTCACCTTGCTCCTTTCTTTGCTTGGCTTCCTTCTGATCTCCTTGATGTTCTCCATCTTTTTTTCTTGAGATCAGTTTGGTTGAGGCAATTACAATGCTTGGTTACAATTTTTATTTATAAGATTTTACAATACAACTCCTATTTGGACTATGAGATGATTCTGGCCTTTGAATGGTTGAAGAATCTTAATCAATATTTTAGGAATTGATCTCATTGATCTAGAAAGACTCTAGACCCTTTAATTTTTAAAAAAACCTTCATTGAATAGGAATTTAATCCAATTTGCATCCTACTAGAATAAAGAAACTCGCAATAGGCTGAAAAGAAAACGGTTTCACCTAGATTTGCTTCTTCTGCTTTAAGTCGTCGTCTTCTCCAACTCAATTGGATTTTCTTGAACCATCATCTCCTCTTGAAAATAAGACAAAATCCTAACAGAGGCCCAAGTCAGGCCAAGCCCGGACCCGCCCGAGAAAATCGAGCGGCCGGCCCGGGCCCAGTCTCCCTTCGGGGACTCAGGCACGACCCGGGGTTTCGACCGGGTCGGGGCTGGCCCGAATTTTTAAAAAAATTTGGAAACATATTTACCTAATAAATATGTTGGGTTTTTGTATTTTCAACTTCCTAATACAACATTGTGGTTGGGTGCTTTGGTTGGACATTGCAAGTCCGGGTTTGAATGCTAGAAAAAGCAAAAAATTAATTTAAAACAAAAAAGAAGGTTAGGGTAGCGGGCGGAGGCGGCGGGGGTGGTGGCGGCGGGGGTGGTGGCGGGGATGGTGGGCGGAGGAGGCCGAGTGGGCGGGCGGGCGGAGGAGGCGGGCGGCCTAGAAGAGGCAGGGCGGTGGGTGCGGAGGGAGGCTCGGCCCGCCCCGGCCATGGGCCGTATTTGCCCCACCCAGGCATGCCCTGAGTAGAGGGCGGGCCTGGGCCGGGACTAGGCACCCGGGTCGGATCCATGAGGGTTGCAGGGCCGACCCGGCCCAGTTCGCACCCCTAATGTCTACTAATAATCTTGCAAACTATTACCTAATAAATACTTTATTTGGTAGCATTATTCTGATAGAATTACTTTAACTTTTGATGCTACATTATGACTGCCATTAAGATGCTGTCAAATTTTGTTTTCCGTTTAATTTTATAACCTAATGGTATAAGAAAAAAACATTTTTAATTTCTAAATTCCTTGGATGGAATTTTAGATTTTTTGAATAACACATTTGAGTTTGTTCTGCAATACTAGAAAAATCGGACTAAACATTAAAATTGTTTTAATCCACATGTGTCAGAATAATATTAATTCAAATCAGCAGAGATTTTTGAACTTTACACGAATACATGTATGTTATATTATTTTAACAATTTCATTTCTAATTCTGTGGCTACTTTTTATAGCTCAAAATTTAATTAATGTTGTTTATAGGGTCAAACATAAATCTTTTGATAATTCAGGGACTAAATACATGTTGACAAATACTCAGTTTAGTTGGTTAAAGGCTACAAGGTTATAATAGATATATTCTACCAAAACAGGGGGCTAAAATAATTTTACAATGACTTGTACTCTCTGAAATCATATATGAATTTTAATGTTTGAAGTTCAGTTCATTCGAGTTAGGGCACAAGCCAAATAAGATCATGCAAAAATAAGGTATCTTCTTTTTTAATTCTTCATTCTTTCAAAGCAACATTCAAACCCATAAGGGGGTTGGATGTTGTGGCCACCACCGGCCAGCAAGGCCGAGTGAGGGCTACAACGACCACCCCCTTTAGTGTCGCCAATGGCTCCATCAGCGGTGATCACTGAATTTTTCATTTTTTATTTTTTTTATTTTTAACATGAGAATCTAGTGAATGAATAAACTAAGCCTATCAATAACAACAATCTAATAATTGTAACTATATAGTTCTCTGTTTCTTCTCATTTTAAAAAAGTTCGCAAGATAAAGAAGGATTAGATCTTTCATCATTTTTTTCTAATTATTGTCATACTTATATAAAATCATAATAAAAGTAAATTATAAATACTAACTTGATCCGAGATCCGACTGAAACTTTGCTCCTGACTCCCAATCTCCTATATGGATCTGTTAATTATCTCTCCTCTTGATGGTAAAAATATTTGATAAGGGTTTGTAATAGAATTCTTTAATCTTAACTAACTTTATCTTAATCAAAGTTCTAAATATCGGATATCGGGATCGTATCGGATGGGATTTTTTATATCGGATATCGGATATCGGGAGAGACATCGGGGATACGCGCGCATATCGAGCGTTCATATCAGACACTATATATTATGAAATATTGATTACTAAAAGTTGGTTTGTCGTAGATATCATCTACTTAATAAAAATGATATAATATCCATGCAAAGACGGTAAAAAATAACGTACATTTGCACGTAGCCGTGCAATAAATAAGTTATTTCATATCGGGTGATATATCGGGCGATTTATCGGCCGATATTTCTAATATCGGCCGTTTTTTTGCTGCAAACGATATGGTGAACGATTTTCCCATGTCGTATCGGCAGTAGGTACAAAAGGAGATATCGGAGAATATCTCGGCCGACTCGGCCGATGTTTAAAACATGGAACTTAATATGTTTATCTTTTAACATCTAATCAATCCTAGCCATCTAGTGAGTTTGTTATACATTTTCATCTCTAGAGATAAGTTGTTTTGGTGTTATTGCATAAAATCAATATATATTATTGACTAATTCAAAATTTACGTACAAATTTTGAAATTTATCTTATTAACAACAACAACAAAGCCATTTGTCCCAAGTATTTGGGGTAGGCTACATGAACCAAAAAAGAACGCCGGATCGGGCACATAGATCAGCTTTCTCCACTCATTCCTATCGAGCAGTATGCATGCACTAAGACCTTAGCCTCTATATCTTGTCGTATTACCTCCATCCATGTTTTCTTCGGTCTCCCCTGCGCACTTTTAACTTGCCCTAAATTGATATGCTCTACTCGTCGGACTGGTGCATCTGTAGGTCTACGTCGCACATGACCAAACCATCGTAGGCGGTTCTCTCATCTTCTCTTCTATAGAGGCTACATTTATCTTAGTACGAATATCCTCATTTCCCACCTTATCTCTCCGCGTGTTACCACACATCCAACGAAGAATGCGCATCTTTGCTACACTCATCTTCTGGGCATGACATCTCTTTATAACCCAGCATTCTATGTCATATAACAAAGCTGACCTAATAGCAGTCCGATAAAACTTTCCCTTCAGTCATAATAAAAAGTTATGATAACTTAAAACTCCTGTTGCGCTCCTCTATTTCAACCAGCCAGCTTGGATCTTATAGTTGACATCACTATCGATCTCCCCATCCTTTTAGATAATAGAACCCAAGTACTTAAAATGACTGCTCATCGGTATTTCTTGTCCATCTAGTCTTACAAAACTATAATCTCAGATTCCCTGTTTACTGAATTTACACTTCATATACTCTGTTTGGTCCTATTTACTGAACAAGAGTGTGCCCTGGCATTTCCTTGATTATGTCAATATATTTGATGGGGAAATCTATCTTATTACATTTTTATCATTTTATGGATATTGCAAATGTTCTGTAGAAAAGGGTGCGCTCTTGTTCATAGCTACTTGTGCTAAAAAAAAGTTACATCAACTGATGGAGAATTAACGTTAGGTTGTTGGCAATCACTGTACCCCAAAGCCAGACTCAAGAGCAGCGACGGTATGTAGAAAAAGAAAAAAGAGAAGAAAAAAGGACATCCTGAGCACATGCACACACAGGTAAGCCATTACATGATGTTTACATTTGAAGACAGTACATATGAGGAAAGCTATAAACTTTTTTAACGTTTACAGAGTTTTGAACATAAGTCATTGTATTCCCCAATGCCCTTATGCTACAATACCATGTACAAAACCACTTTACTCCATAGCTTGAGCTGATAACTGCTGGGGCAGTAATTTTCTATTGCAGAAACATACAAAAAGGTTGGACAGTTGTTAAAACATGGTCAATTCTTTTGTTGGAGCTTTTGCACATTTATAGTCAACCCAATCTGATAGGAAAATGCCTACCTATCGATTGGCTGTTAAGGTTCTACTTATGGCTCTTTCTTCCTCATAGTTATCCTGATTAAGAAATTTGCACCAACTCATAGAAGGTTGAACATCAGATTGATGGCTGCAAAAACTTGGTTGTTCTTTTGTGAAGCTTTCCTGACTTTGGTTGTGCTCCATACCCAATTTTAATGAGAAAATGCCTACCTCCTAGCAGGTGGCAGCTAAGATTCTATGGTATGGTCCTCTCTTGCTTACAATTACCTTGGTTAAGAATTTTGCAAGAACTCATATCGGGTTGGGATCAGGTAGACATCTGGCCATAAGAACTCAGTCGATTCTTTATGGAGCTTTCTTTACTTTGATCATGCTCCATAGCAGACCCAAATTTAATGAGTAAAGGGTTGGATGATGATGATGATGAAAAATTAAAAAAAAAAAACGTACATACTCGAATTTTACCTGTTTCGCTATTTCACCAAGTCTTCTATATACAGATGCAGAAGATTTATTTCCTGAAGATTCAGGCTCCTGATGACCACGGTGCCTTTCAGAAACTTCATGCTCCACAGGACTAGTGCCCAATGCTTGATGCGTTTTATCAGGACTAATTTCATGACCTACCTGAGAAACTTGTGAATGATCTGAATCTGATTTCCTTACTGTATCAACCTCTGTTGACATGCCAACAACAGTTTTGGAATTTTTGTGATTCCTAATGGTTCGAAAATTCGCCTTTGATAATCTAGCAGATTCTTCTCTTTTGGCATATTTCTTTACTCTATTTGGGGTACCCATGTCAGCTGATTCAGACCAGTCTTCATCATCACTTGAATCTGAAGAGGATTTTCCATATGTTTCCTGCAAGACAAAAGATATTATAGCAGAGACGAAAGTGGTCGATGCAAAGAGTAGTATATCAAGCCAAAATTGTAATAAAATAAACTAGTTTGAGAAGCATTAAAAAGAGGAAGTCCATGAACATACATATCCTTAGTTATAACAAAACCACCCAAAGGACAGGTTCTGATGACTTTGTTCTCCCAGGAGAGGGAGTGAGAATGTGAACATTAAGAAATAAAATAAATAAAGAACTATTCAAATAATTACATAGTATACACTTAGAAAAATCTACATGTTATGCATGTAGAAAATCCAAACTTTTTAATATCATCAAATAACATTAAAGAAAATAATAAATTAACTTTAAGGCTCAATACCATATAGGACGTACGCATTCGTGTCAATGTACCATATTCTTTTCCAAGTTTTATGACATTAAACTTATAATCTGAAGTGTTTTCCTAATTGGAATCCTAATCAAATTGAGATTCTAACTTGATAAATTTTATTTGAAAAAATTGGACTACTAATTTGACAAGTCAAAAGTCTCTGTTTTTTATTATATCTAAATTAATTATTCAAGGAAATTTACATAGCCTTTTTTCTTAATGTGCTTTCTCAATTATTTTCATAGCCTTTACCCAGGGCAAAACTAAGCTAGTTATGCCCACCTCTAAAAGTGTGTAATATACAAAGGTATTGGATGATCCACTCCATTCATCTTGATCTACATGTTTTAAAAGAATCATAACAAAAATTCATGTGTTTTGAAGTTCAATTGTTCATGCATCAAGTGGGTATAAAATGAATGATTTCCAATTGTAAGGAAATTGTTCATTTTGCCACCATTTAAAAAATGAGTAAATAATCTTCAAAACTGATCATTTTTATGTATAAAAGGTTTTAAGATATGTAGATCAAGACAAATGGAATGAATCATCTAATTTCATTGCATAACATGCATTTTTAGAGCTGGGCATAACTTGCTTAATTATGTTCTAAGAGTATTAAAGCTTTACCTTCTCTCTCTCTCTCTCTCTCTCTCTCTCTCTCTCTCTCTCTCTCTCTCTATATATATATATATATATATATATATATATATATATATATATATATATATAGAGAGAGAGAGAGAGAGAGAGAGACTTGGCACCTTCTTGCCAAATTCTTACCACTTAATTTCTATATTAGGCAAATCAAATGGAAGATCCATTATGCTAAAGTTGATGTATATCATTTAAAGGAATAAAAATAAAAAAATCAATAATTTTAAAGTTTGTTCGCTCATGTATACATAGGTACAAAATGGAAGGTAGAAACTAGCATGTTGTTTAGATCTGTTAATTTTGGCATACAAATTCTCAATCCAACCATTTGGGCATGATCTACAAACTTGAAAACTCTTACCAATTTGTGTTAGATTTCAAATATTTTGCACTTTTAAACTAAGCAACTCGCTATATAGGCTGTTCATTTTGTACCCACTTGATACATAAGCAACAAAACTTGAAAGCACTTAGTTTTTTATTTATAGACCCTTTAAATGATGTAGATCAACTTTCCGAAGGAGCCAAGTCTCCCTCCCTCCCTCCCTCCCTCTCTCTCTCTCTCTCTCTCTCTCTCTCTCTCTCTCTCTCTCTCTGTGTGTGTGTGTGTGTGTGTGAAAATAAAAATTATATTGATACTGAAATAACGCTAAAATAGTACACAACCATGATTATTCTAAGCCACATAGATCAAGTATAGAGAGGAGAGAGGACCTTAACTGTCACCCTCAACTATAACGAGCTAAAATAACTTAAAATAATTTAGAGAACAGGGATCAGATACAGAAATACCCCAGTTACTGAAGATGGTTGTTGTAGGAGAATTGGCACTCGTCTTCCAATAGCAAGTTCTGAGTAGCACAATGATATCTTCATAGATACTTCAAAAGACCAAAATCTTATGTCTAGAGATTTGCTAGAAAACTCAAGCATTTCTTTCCTTCCAAATGTGCCAAACTGCTGATCTAAGCACAATCCCCCGGCTAAAGCATTCTCTTTAGATCAACCTTTAAATTTCTGAGATGCATCATTACATTCATCCTCAAGAGATAGATGCTGGACTGTGGAAAGGCCCAGTTTAAGTTTGCATAGAGACCAGTATAAGTTGAGTACTGGCAAGAGAAAACAGATGAGAGATATCCTCAGTAGTTGGTCCTGAATGATACCCAAACTGTAAAGAAAGTCTCTAGTAAGAAGTTTGCCTCAAAGAGCTCTCAAGAGACAATAGACATTTTAGGGCAGGCATTTGGTTGCAAACAAGATTAAAGAGGATAAGCAGGGGCAACTTCTCTAACAGCATGCTAAGCAGAGGTAAAAGAGCAAATGCCAACAGAAGAATTAGTCCATATCATTTATCAGGTGATCAAGTGGCTTGGGTAATAAGATGCCAGATACCTTGTAAAGCAGGCTCAGGTAAATGTCAGGTTCCCTCTCCAATAAGAGTAGAGACTTTCCAATGATCAGAGTGTGGAGGGGGGATTGCAGTCCAGGAAGATTACCTTGAGGCAGCCAATCATCATATCAAAGATAGGTTGATCCACCATTACCAAGGACTCTCCTCATGTAAGGCAAGGCATGATTCTTTTCTTTAAACAATAAACTTCCGAGTACCTGAATCCAGCAATGTGCAAGTGAGCTGAGAAGCTGGAGTAGATTTAACATATTGCTTCCTCATCCATTGAGCCCACATGGAATTAGAGGTAAATAATCTCCAAAATAGCTTAACCCCAACAGCCTGAGATATCCTAAAATCTTCTCAAGCCAACTCCTTGTTTAGGTTTGCATAGAGAATTCCAACTCCAAGCATGCATCTTACCATTCCAAAGAAAATTTGAACTATTCTCCCTAACTCCTTAACAGATAGAAATCAGAATATCGAAAATTGAGTCTAGTAGCAAAAGTAATTTTCCAAAACTGATTTAATGAGCTCAAATCTGCCAGCAAAAGAAAGGGATTTAGACATCCAGCCCTCAGTTTGAACAAAATCTTTGGCTTTCAAATAATTATAACTCAAGGGCAGTCCAAGGTACTTGATAGGGAGATGACCAATAGGAATACTAATAATAGAAGATAGATCCCCTCTAAGCTTACAACCTTTACTAAGGAAAAGCTTACTCTTGTCGAGAGCCCAATGTTGAAATGTAATATTTCCAAGAGATGATTCAACTCCTTAATGAGGCTATATTATCTTTACAAAAAATCAACATATCATCAGCAAAGAGATGGTGAGGATACCTGATCACGCCAGTTTTTTTGGAAGGAAATAATCTGCCAGAAGCTAGTGATAAATCCATATGAATAGATCAGAACTCCATAACTAACACAAAAATGTACAGAGATAATGGATCACCCTGCCTGATTCATTTATTACAGCTAAAATATCTAGAAGGAGAGCCATTTACAAGGACAAAAGTAGGACTCTGTAAACATTCCTTGATCCAATTCAGCCAAGTTGTGGAGAACCCCATGTAGTGCATAATATAGAGAACAAAAATCTCTATTTATTCTATCAAAAGGCCTTCTGGAGATTAACCTTAATACATGCCCGACTTCTCATAAGCTTGCTAAATTCTCTAATATGCTCATGTGCTAAGAGAGAGTAGTCACTAATCAATCTACCTTTTAAAAACGCACTTTGATTGTTAGACTAACTCTCCTACAACACTTTGGAGTCTATTAGCAAGAACTTTAGCAGTAAATCTATACAGCAGATTACAGCAAGATATAGGTCTATAATCAGTCAACTGGGAAGCATGAGCTGATTAAGGTACCAAAGTGATGAAGGTATGATGCAGATTTCTTAAGCAGTTTACCAGATAAAAAAGGACTTGATAGCAAAGGTAACCTCCCCACCTATAGCTGCCTAGTTTCTTTGATAGAAAGCAGCATTAAACGCATCAGGACCTGGAGCTTCATTGAATGACATTGGAAAATTTCCTTCCTGATTTCAGCATCAGAAACTGCTCTATCTAGCCGGGAACTAGCTGCAGTAGTTAGCTTCCTTTTTACTACAAGCTTTGAAAAGAGATTCCAATAAGAAGTCTGATTGAGAAGAGCCCCATAAAACTGGAGTGCTGCTACTTTGATCTGGTAAATATCAGAATTTTGAGAGCCATCAGGTGTAATAAGCTAAGAAAAATGATTTCTGGACTATCTAGACTTGATCCTCGCATGAAAGAACTTTGAGCTTTTGTCACCAAGCTGAAGCCAGTTATCTCTACTTTTTTGTCTAAGAGAACTCTCCTAAAAAGCCAACCAAAAATTCAAGTTGAGTAGTGAGAGCAGCCTCCTTTTTGTGCAAGTCAGAGTCTAAAAGATTTGAATCTAATTGCTGCTGGAGAGAGTGAAGTTTCTGCCTGATACCATCAATATGCTTTCTTGTTTAAGAGCGTTCTTTGTAGCCTTAAGTTTGCACGAGTCTATAAAGAGGGTAGCAAGTAATCCCACCATCATTCAAGGCTCGAAATAAGACACCAGAAAAGCCTTCACATTGCATCCAGTAATTGAAGAATCTAAAAGGCTTTGGGGAAGATGTAGAGGCTTGCAAGAGAGAGACTAGCATAGGAGCATGATCACTAGTAGCATGGTTAAGATAGACACAATGAGAGTCAGGCAAAATATCAATCCAATGATTATTGCATAAGACCCTATCCAATCTATCAATAATCCTCTTCTACCCAGAGACCTTATTATGCCAGGTCCACTTACTACCAGAGCTTCTAATATCAGATAAAAAAACAGTAATAAATACAATCATTTATAAAATCATTTGCCTTCTGAATAGATAGAGGCTTTCCTCCTACCTTTTCATCACTCAATCTTGCCACATTGAAGTCCCCAAGCACAATCCAAGGCAACTGGCCATAAGCATCATTCATTTTACAGAAATCAAATCAAAGAGTCTTTCTAAGAGATTCCCAATTTCCCCCATATACCACCGTAACCACAATCTGAAGCACAGCTTGATTAGTAGCAAGGAGAGAAATCTGTTGACAAGTATTTGAAAGCTCTGTATAATTCCAGATTTGTTGATTCTAGAAAAACCATATTCTACCAGTATCAGACACCAGAGAATTGTGAGAATAACCCCAGCCTGGAGGAATACAAGAAATAATTCTCTAAGAAAACTTAACCTTTGTTTCTATAAGACCCACCAAAGATGGAGAATATTTCTGTACAAGGCCAGAAACATCACTCCTTCTAACTCCTTTATTGATACATCGTACATTCCAACATAAAATAGACATTTAATACAAGATGATTGTCCCTTGTTAGTTCTCAAGCTCCTTTTAGGGACAGCTGAGGGAGCTTGAACAGTCTTCTTCCCTTTAGCTTTTGATTCTTTCAACTTCATATAAGTTGCAACAGTTGCTTGCCACTCAGGATTCATCTCTATAAGCTGAGGTGGTTGAGCTTCACCAATAAGTTCTTGAGGATTGCTCCGTGTTGGCTTCTCAAGAGAGGGTGACTGAGGAGGCTAAGGACCAGGTCCATGGAGTTCCAAAGGCTGAGAATATGTGGCCTTCAAAGTTGCATCTTCTTCCACTTCCTCCTCACTATCCACATCATCCACTTCACCCTCTATATAATCCCCTTTCGACCCAACTGTAGCAGATGAAGGGAGCTTCTATACAGCGTCATCCATCCACTCCTATTGAAGAAGATGGAGGGGCTGAAGGCTCAGGGGCTGGCTTAACTCCAGCCATACGTGCACTCCCTTTAAGCATATAGGAAAGTGTTGTAATCGGGACTTGTGCACTTGGATTTCCAATATCTCCCACTCCAAGTCGGGAAGTTTTAGGGGTCTGGTCTTCTTCCAAGCTCTTCTCCTTCTCAGCATCTGTAGAAGAACTCTTTTTTGCCACCCAAACAGGCTTCATGGGACAGTGAGTATCAACATGGCCAAAAAATGAACATTTGTGGCTTAAAGGGGGAAGCCATTCATATTCAACATCTTACAACTTCAAGGTAACACTCTATCGATTTTTGTAAGCAGATATCTCAATAAATACTTTAGCATAAGCTATTCTTTCTGTAGAAGCTGTTTCTTTATCCAAATACAAAGGAATACGAATGATATAGCAGCTTTATTAAGTATAGATCTTGATCAAAACTTTAAATGAAGGGAAGGAAACCTTACCCACACAAGAATTGATGAAAGAAGATCTCTATCAAGTCCTATAGATTCACTCCACTGCTTCAAAATGATCAGTCTACCATCAAATTGCCAAGGCCCTTCATGCAGCACCCTGGCCCACTGTTCAGAGCCAAACTTGAAGAAGAAATAGTTGTTCTCCCTTGAATGAATGTCCATTGAGCCCTTTAGCCTCCAAAGCCTTGAGACAGGCTTTTAGATATGGCTGTAGAAAGGCCTACCACCAAGAACATACCCAACTAGGGTATTCCTCCACTTAATTGCATTCAATTGGATCTCCTCAGTGGATATCTTTGCATAAGATTTCCCTTGCTCATCAACAGATGGAGCAATTAAGGCAAGATTGTACTCTTCATCAAGCTTACGTCCAACAATGCAAATATCTTTCCATGATGCTGCTTTGTCTCCCGGAGCAAAAAAAAACAAGGAGTTTTGGGAGGAATAGATTTTGAAAAACCCTAACCTTGCTTTGCAGTGATCCTTAGCCCCTATTTAAAGGCTGAAACAGTGTTCAAAAAAACGCGTTATGTAACGCATTACGATAACTAACGTGAGGGAATCGTTATGAAACAGATGTAAAAAACGCAAAATCCTATAACCTGAGTTTTTTACACAGTAACGTACGTTACGTTACGTTAAATACGTAACGCACAGTAACGTACATTACTGTGCAAATCAAAAAACCTATAAAATGGGAGCCAAGCTTCTCGTTCTCGATCTAGGGCATGCCCGAACCCAAAAAAAAAAAGGAGAAGAAGAAAGAAGTCGCCGACGATTCCCTGCCGCCGGAGGTTCCTCGCCGCCGTTCGACTTCATCGTTGTTGGCGCCTTGAAGAAAAAAGAAGAAAGAAAAAGAAGAGACATACCTGCCTCGTCGACCACCAGCGGTGAGTCATCGTCGCTCCGGTCTCAATCTCTAACCCTCTGATCCTCTCTCAGCTCTCTCCCCTGATCTCTCTCTCAGCTCTCCCCTGATCTCTCTCAGTCCCGATCTCTCTCTCTTTCTCAACTCTCTTCCCTCCGATCATCTCTCTCTCAGCTCTCTCCCCCTCCCATCTCTCCTTGTCTCTCTCTGCTCTCTCCCTCCGCTCTCTTGTGTGTGTGGTGTGTGTGTGTGTGTGTGTGTGCTCTCTCCCCCTCCGATCTCCCTCTGCTCATGCAGAGAGAGATCGGAGGGGAAGAGAGCACAGAGAGAGAGAGAGAGAGAGCAGAGAGAGATCGGAGGGGAGAGAGCACAGAGAGAGAGAGAGAGAGCGAGAGGGAGAGAGTGCAGAGAGAGAGTGGGAAGGAGAGAGCTGGGAGAGAGAGACGAGGAGAGATGGAGAGGGGGGGAGCTGAGATCGCGAGAGAGAGATCGAGAAGGGATAGAGGTGAGAGAGAGAGATCGGGAGAGGGATTTTAAAGGGAGAGAGAAAGAGAGATATTAAGGGGAGAGAGCAGAGATATTTGAGTGATGAGGGAGATAATACAAGTTAATTATCATGCTATAAATTTAATGCAGAGAATTATCATGCTTGTTATATTTTTTTTGCTAAATTAGCATGCTTATTAGTTGTTAATTGTTATAATTCAATTTCAATTATCATGTTTGTTAGTTAATTGTTATAATTCATTCTTGTTTGTGTAGATTGAATAACATGGCTAAAAGTTTGGATCCCGCATATGAATTTGCGGATCATATAGCTGGTGATCGTCCGAATGTGTTTTATTACAAATTGTGCAAGCATAAAATAACTGCTGGAATCACTAGGCTTAAACATCACTTGGCCGGTACTAAAAAGGCATTAAAATTTGTGCGCAAGTCCCGTCCAATGTGAAGCAAGCTTGTAAAGACATGTTGGTCACGGAGGTGGAAAAGGAGTCAATAATCCGTGAAATTGGGAAGATGGGAGAATCACAGGAAGATGTGGTAAGTTAAGAATTGCAAAGCGCTGCAGGAAGCAACTCCCAACCCCGAACTCTTGGGCCTATGAATAAATTTATCAATCTTTTAGCCCGCCAATCGACACTTGAGAGCTCTTATAAGAAGGAGGCAAGAGAGAAATGTGTAAGAAAAATTGGGAGATGCATCTATGTACTTAGGCTTCCATTTAATATCATTCAAACTACTTATTGGAAGGAGATGATAGAAGAGATCGGATCAATTGGGATAGGCTTGAAGCAGCCATCCTCTTATGAGATAAGTACACGGGTACTTAAAGCTGAGGTAGAGGATATAGATAAGATTAAAGTGACGCACATGGCGGCTTGGAAGCAATATGGATGCACGGTGGTGTCGGATGGATGGACAAATAGGAAGAGTAGGAGTTTGATAAACTTTCTTGTGAATTCACCTGAGAGGACTTTTTTTAATAAGTTCATTGATGCGTCAGAATCGATCAAGACCGGAGCTTTCTTGTGGTGGAGGAGATTGGTGAGGAACATGCATGTTCTTCAAGTGATTACCGTCAATCATGCGTCTTATGTGAATACCGGTGCAAGACTTATGGACACAAGAAAATGTCTTTATTGGACTCCTTGCGCTGCTCATTGCCTTGACTTGATGCTTGAAGATATAGGCAAGATGAAAATTCACGCGGAGACTCTTGAGATGGCAAAGGGTATAACCCAATTCATATACAACCATGGTTGGATTCTTAATTTGTTTCGGGCACACACAAAGGGAAAAGAACTCCTAAGACCGGTCATTACACAATTTGCTACTTCCTTCTTGACTCTACAAAGGTTGTTCCAATTAAGACAACCTTTGAGAAAGATGTTTGCATCCGAAGAATTCAATAGGAGCACATGGGCAAAACACCAAATGGAGTAAAAGTAAAAAAGAGCGGTGATTTCTACTAGAAGTTTTTGGGCCAAAGTTTTGTTTTGCTTTAGCACCACACTTCCACTCGTATATGTTCTACGAGAAGTGGATTCGGATGTGAGGCCATCGATGCCTTTTCTTTATGATATACTTGATACTGCAAAGGAGAAGATACGGGATGTATGTGATGGCAGTAAGAGGAAGTACATGCCTTACTGAAATATGATTGATCAGAGGTGGACGGGTATGTTGCATAGGCCTCTTCATGTGGCAGCGTACTTCCTAAACCCAAGATGTTTCTATAGCGAGAATTTTAGCAATGATGCTGAGGTAAGAAGAGACCTTCGTGAGTGCATGCAGCACATGATCCTTAACATTCGTAAGTATGCACGGGTTGATGTGGAGTTAGATAGTTATAAACAGAAGCTTGGAGAATTTGGAAGCCAGTTAGCTCAAATGACCTTGAACGCTCGTAGTCCGGTATAATTTAGTAAATTTTTTTGATTCTTTGTTTAGTCATGCGATGTCTAACGCTTAATCTTTTAGTTGCTTGGTGGGAGAGATTTGGAGATGAAGTTCCTATACTACAAAAGTTCGCAATTTGAATTTTATCTCTTACTACTAGTACTTCCGGATGTGAACGCAACTAGAGCACTTTTGAGCAAGTAAGAAAAGTTAAAACTTACAACTTATAAGTTATAACTTTCTTTATAATAAATAAGAAATGACTTAATTTTAATAAATAAATTTGTTTGTTGAAGGTACATTCAAAGAAAAGATGCCGCTTGGAGAATTACGTCTGCAATCTCTCGTTTATATCATGTACAACATCAAGCTTCGAGAGAGGAATATTCGTAGGAGGCGATTGCATATTGATCAGATTTTGATAGAGGAGCCTGCTAGCGATGATGAGTGGCTTGTAGAGACTGAAGAGCCTTGTCTTATGGATGATATTGCATGGCTAGATGAGGTAAGAGAAGAAGATGAGGCAAGGGAAGATGAGGACAGAGATTTTCTAGATGTCACCGCACTTGGTAATGAAGGCACTAGCATTGCGGTTGATAATGAGTCTAGAGAAAAGAGATAAAGGGTAGATATCTGTTCTTCCATGGATAAAGGGAAAGGACCTATCATTGATGATGTGGATGAGACCAGGGACGATATCGATCCAGAGGATGCTGAGTACATCTTAGAGGAGGATGATTTAGTCATAGTAGATGAGATTAGGGCATGATATTATTCTAGGATATTATAATTACTTTGTTTTGAATGACTATGACTTATGTTTGCGAACTTCTTTTGAAATTTGTTATGTTTGTGAACTTGTTATAACTTGTGAATGTAAAAAATTATTGCGATACTTCCTAAAATTTGTCGTGAGACTTGATAAATGTGTTATATATTTGTTTTGATTTTTTTAGATTTTTTTAAAATTATTTTTATTTATTAAAATTCTTAAATATAGTATATATATTTATTTTTTAAAATAAATATTAAATCATGTAACCTACGTTATGCGTTATGTTATAAACTATCTTAACATAACAAAAGAAAAACGTTACCATTACGTTATCGTTATATTGAACATTGAGCTGAAAAGTAGCATTGGATCCTCCCATAGGCCTCTGTGTTTGCTAAGTTAGGGTTGGTTGTCTTCTAGCAGCGAGCTGTTAAAGAATCCTTTGTGCGTTATTGGCCACTTTCTTTCTGTAGTACACAAAAGTCCACCCATCTGCTTCGCCTTTGCCTTAATCTTTACCCTGCTGATCACTAACCCTTGTTGGCTCATCCTTCTCTCCATGAGAGGATTAATGAAGATCTGGAGGGTTTTCAAGATGTTGAAAGCCATGCACAGCTGCATAGCCGCCAGGAGCAAAAACCCTAGCGGCATTTATGGTACATCTCTTTCTGACACATCTCTTAGATGGCGGTGATGTGGACACATCAACCCAGATCTGGGTTGAGATCAGATAAAAAATTAAAGGGGGGAACTTTCCAAAACCCTACTCCTCAAAATGTTGGATGTGATGTAATACGCATTAACTACTTATAAACCAAATTTAAAGTAACTTTGACATGTTTTATCCATGAATCAAGTGTTAACAACATCATCATGTTTTAAATTCAACGTAAAATTCATTAATTTTTCCCCGTGAGATGTATGAGTATAACACGTCAAAACTTCTCAAAAACTTTTGTACTCGTACATCTAGTGGGGAGAAATTAATCAATTTTACGTTGAATTTAAAAAGTTGCTTTTGTTAGCACTTAATTCATAGGTAAAACATGTTGAAATTACTTGAAATTTAATTTCTACGTCATTAAAGGAAATTATATTACATCCAGCGATGTAGATTTTCCATTAGGGATGCCCATTTTGAAATTTTGTGCGAAAGTATTTACATCACAAATACTATCAATAGTAGCCTTAGGGTGCGAAACGGACTGGATTTGGCCCGACCCGGCCTGAACCCGCCAGGCCAAGGCCTTGCCCGGACCAGGGCAACCAGCCCGGCCCGGTGACTCGCTCGGTCCGTGCCGGGCCAGACCCAGGCATTTAAAAATGATTATTAAAAATTCAAAAAATGAATTTTTAAGTATAATTTTAAAATGTTAAATTTTCCAAAAATATCAATAAACATTCCACAAAATTTGACAAAATTGCTACAAGTTGTGAAATGCAAATGTAAATTTTTTATTAATAATCTAATAAATTGGATAAATTGATATAAGTACAATTGAAGTGTAGATTAAAAAATATAGAAATTTATCATTCATATTTAATAATTACAAGTCTTCAAATATTTTATCATTTATACATACAAATTATAAGTCTTTAAATATTGTAGACCTTATTTCTTCAATCATCTTCTGTAGAGTCTTCAATAATTTTTTCACTGATTTATTTTGGCTTTTCCTCTCCGCATTCAGACAATTCTTACGGCAAATGCTCATCTTGGTGGCTTTTGATGCCAGGTGGTTCCTCGTATCAGTCAGCACTCGACCAGCTGTGTTAAAAACAAACTCTGATGCTACTGTAAGGAGGGGTTAGTAAATCACGCGCCATGATGGAAAGCACAGGATAGGCTGATTTCTGTGATTTTCACTAGCCAAAATATTAAAATTTTCAAATCCTATGTCTGCATCAATCTCAAGAGTTAAGACACGAATCAGATAATAATGAAGCTCATTCAATATGTCGGAGCTTCTTGATCTTTTCAATGCAGATAATAAAGAACTTATAGGCCTAGATGAAGATATAGGATGAGATGATCATTGTTTATTTTCAAATTGTGATTCATAAAAATCATATAAATTATTTAAAGAATTCTCAATATCTATCCATAGTAGGGCATAATCACAGTAATTCATTTTCATAAAAAAAATTCAAGTAAATAGTTACATCCTTCAAATTTAATACGAGGATCTATAATAGTAACAAAATAAAATATAGTAAAAAATCGTTAAAATACTTACTGAATTTTTCTTACATAGGTGAAATAATATCTTTAAGGAAAAAATTATTTTGATATGTATAAAACACTTCAGTAATTTCAGGTAACTCGTAAAACACTAAACTAATTGTGAGGCAATAAATCCTAGAAAAATAATCTTGTTACTTTTTCAAATCCTTTTAGAAATTCACAAATTACATAACAAATTCTCCATTCCTCCTCGGAAATATTGATCTAGCAATTCCGTGAAAATAAACAGATCTATTACAGTCTAATAAGGAATAACTTTGCTCAACATATTATATGTTAAGTTCCATTGAGTTATTATATCTTGAGATAAACTTTTAATTTGTCAACCTATGTCAGAACAAATTTGTTTAAAGTTTTGTTCCCTTGAGCCACTACTTCTAAGAAATAAAATAGTATTTCTTAACTTTTGGATATAATTATCTATACATTTTAAACCATCATGTACACACAAGTTAATAATGTGACATACATATCGAATATAAAAGAGTGTCATTCAAGACCAATTTAAAATAATTTTTTTTTAAATCTCAATTGCAGCATGTTACGGTAGCATTATCAACTAAAATAAAAAAATTAAATTCAAGTCTAAAATCTCTAACAAAATCAGAATAGTCTGACTAAGATTTGAAGTATTGTGAGGGAAAAAATTTTAAAACCAATAATTCTTTTATTTAGAAGCCAATCAGAATCAATAAAATATGCAATAACTATGTAATGAAAGTCGTTAAGAACTTTCCAGCAATCAGAAGTGCAACTCTTTGTGGCATAGAAGAAAATATTGTAAGCAAAAGTTATTTTCGTTCTTCAATAACCCTGAACATTTCCGTTCTAATAGTATTTTTACAGAACAGATCATATTTTGAATTATGAGTATTTCTAATGAACATTGTAGATGCTTGATCTTCAGCAAAACTAAAAAGTTGTTAAGCCCAAATAAGATATTTAGTTAAATTAGTTTTACCTCTTTGACGATTATAACTAAAAGTGCTTAGTGTGTCATCTAAAGTGAAAATTTGTGTTTTTCATGGTTGATTCTTATGGTGTTTTTTATAATGTGCCTAGTTTGTGAGTCAGTTCCACTATTTTTTAGAAAAGCACAAGAAACATTTAGACAAAGCTTGCATATAGCCCTCTAGATCCATTAATAGTTTATTTAAAAAAAATTCAAACCTCAGATTTTCCCTCTGCATTAGAAGTTAATAATTTGACAAAAATAGAAAATGGATTAGCAGGTTCAGAAGAAGCAATAAACTCTGTGAATTGTGTTTCTGATTGTGTGAATGAAAAAAAATGAAGCATCGGTTTAAGGCATATGCAAATCATGTCAATCTTGACTAGTCAAATCGAAATTACTATGATCCTAGAAGAAGAAGGATTACTACAGCCTACTAATGAAGAGTGCATCCATTTTTTACTAGCAAAATACTAAAGTAAATTTAACAATAATATAAATATCAGAATGTGAAAGAGAACTTGAGAGAACTTAAGCACATAAGAACTTGAGAGAAATTGTAGAGAGTAGAATTTGTAAAGATTTTATGGAGATTTTTAGAGATTTTTTGTGATGAAATAAAGTGGGAAAGAGGGTGTTAAAATATAATTTTTTTGCAAAAAAATCAATATTTGACCCAATATATCCGTTGGGGGCTATTTATAAAAAAAATACAAATATCCCCCAAAGGCTAAATTTCCCCTTCATATAGCCATTGGGGGTTTTTTGCAAAAAAAATTGCAAGATACCCCTCCCCAGGACCCCGACTGCTAAAAAAATAGCCATTGAGACGGATTGGCCTGGCTCGAGTTCGGCCCGAGTGTGGCCTAGCTCGCCTGTGTCGTGGGCCGTGTTTTGCCCACCTAGGCACGCCTCGTAGAAAGAGGTGGACCCGGCAACCTGGGTCAGGCCCCTGAGGGTTGGCGAGCTGGCTCGGCCCATTTCACATCCCTAAGTAATCTAGCTCGGCTCAACTATGTATAGAGAGAGAGACTTGTATCATTCCAGAAGGCTTCGAGACTAAATCCTTCACACCCAAATACAACCCTATGACATCTGAATGCAAGATCTATTCCGTTGAGTTGATCACATTATTTCAAGTAACTAAAAATCAAAAATCATGTATTTTGAATATTTTTTGCCCATCCATTAAGTGGTGCAAAATGGACGACATAAAATAGCATATTTGATGGATGAGCAAAAAGCATTCAAAATATATGATTTTTGATTTTTAGTTGCTTGAAATAATGTAGATCAACTTCAACGGAATGTATCTTGCTTTCGGATGTCGCAGGGTTATATTTGAGTGGGAAAATTTCGGGCTTGAATCCTTCCGGAATGACACAAGTCTATATATGTGTGCGCGCGCGCCAAAAAAGTTAGTTTCCATTCATATATCAAAAACCACATACCAGAACACCTGCCTATTTGCATATATTAGCTTAATTATGCAAGATACTAGAGAAGGGAAGGGACATTAATCGTCTCCTCCAACTACATTATAACAAGATTAACTAATATGAGCTATAGGTAGCAATACACTAGTACAATTACTCATCATACATCCTAACTTACTAAAATACAAAGAGACTTTTGGTTCTTATCCACCTGCCAATTGTGTATCCTCACCAGTTCCCTCATATCCTTATAAAGACACTTGAATACCATTACCTTGTGGCTCTCTTCCAATTTGAACTCTCATTCCTTTCCTTCCAAATATGTTAGACTGTAGCACTGAGTACATTTCTAGTCAAGATGGTAAGATTTTTCTTCTTCTTGAACCTGTCTTTAATCAATTTGGCCTTTGTCACAAGGTTCCCAATTGAAGCTCCTACAAACCTAACTTCAGTTTGTGTAATGTCTGGAAATAGGCAGAAAAGGAGCATTCAAAAAATAAATGCTCTAATATTTATGTATTTTGCTTGCAAAGAACACAAAGATGTGAATGAATAATGTTAAGGCTTCTCAAGAAACCTCTAAGCAATTTGCCTTTGATGACTCTAAGCTGACACAAAGACGTTTTAGGCCTATGATTATCACTGTTCTAAAAATCGGATTAATCGGCCGATTAATCCTATTCGGTGACAGCCCGCTTAATATTACATTAATCGCTCTGATTATGCGCTCGGGCGATTAATCGGGTCCAAAACGATTAATCCCCGATTAATGCCCGATTAATCCCCGATTAATTATTTAGGTATTTCATATGTTTTTATTTGAAAAACTTCACTTTGTCTGTGTTGGATCTCTAAGTAGTTTATGTTGTAATATTGATGATTTGATTATGATCTTTATTAAATAGTAGATGAATTGTATTTATTAAATAATAGATGAATTATGATATTCTATTATTATATTTTGCATAAAGTAATACTTATATTTTATTATTTTTGATTATTTTTAAATTAACTTATTTAGCAATATTTCTCCATCAAATTTTAGAGTTCATTATTTTGATTGATAAATTGACTAATTTTTTTATTTATCTTATTTTGAAGTAAGTTCTTTGATTTATATTTATGTTGCAAAATTTAAAATCTTGAATTACTAATGTGAAGAGATAAGTTCTTTTACTTCTTTTTTTTACTATTTATTCATATTGTCTTGTTCATCATATCATGGTTTATAACTTCACATCTAGATATTGTCTTGTATAATATTTAGGTATTTTCAATAATTAACTGTATATATTCATATGTAGTTGTGTATAAATATAATTAAATATATTAAAATTTTCAAAAACGATTAATCCCGATTAATCTCCGATTAATCCGATTAATCATTATTCAGTGTTGGACCGCACGAATAATGAAACCGATTTTTAGAACACTGATGATTATAAAACCAAATGAGGTTACTAAAATTTTGGCCCAGCTTATATCTGTTGTGGTTGCATCTCGTATTTGGTTTAGCATCAGACAGGCTTTGTGCCCAATGGGCCTCTGGGCCGAAATCACTTAGTGATGTGGGCTAATGTTAAGTTTGGATAGTGCTAAAGTTTCTTTGTAGCACTATATATAATCTCTCATAAGTTAGATGGGAGGTAGCTGAGCAGAGATGTGAAATAATGAGATGAGAGGGAGGGTAAGGTGAGAGAGATACTTGATTCTCTTGTACTCTTGTAATTATTTTCTCATACCGGATTTCACATTTGTGCCCCGTGGATATAGGCCGAAGTTGGGCCGCCGATCCACGTAAATCTTGTGGCTTCTTCCTATGTTTGTGATTATCTATCTTGTGTGCTCAATGTCATTGATCTTACGACGTGTTGAGATCGCCAATGAGAATTCAATCCCTAAAGAGTCACGGTGATGGATCTGTGGGTGATGAGTACATGAGATGGAGGTAATGTCAAGTCGTCGGTGATAATCGGTGGAGGCATCAAGATGAAGAAAAAGAAAAAATTCAAATCCGTTGCAAGAGATAGATCAATGACTGCCAGAGTACGTTGATTAAGGTGGAGTTGTCAAAGACTCGTCGATGAACAAATTTGCTAACGAGCAAAGCGTGCATGAGGCTGAGCGATGGTCGTTGGCAAGGATTGAACGGTAATCAGGGAGACGATGACAAGTCAGAGTTGCGTCGGGCTAGTCGACGTAGTCGTGACACGGTGAGACCATCACATGCATTGGTGGATCAAGCAGGTTTAAGATCATTATGAATATGGTGGATCTGACATCAATTAAAATCAACAAGGCGATGAATCTGGCAAACAACAATACAATGGCAAACCTACAGTCAACAATTTATGAAAGGAAGATCATGGCGGTGTGCTAGTGAGGAGCCCGATAAAACCCTGGCAATTATGTGAAAATGAATAGTCTCAAGGAGAAGACATCAATGGATATGCCAGATCATAACCAATGATCGATGGAAGACCATGGCGACAACAATGTGTGTAAGGTGTGTAAGACTATGGAGAACTCGATGATGGTTAGCCTCAAGACTGGCGGTAAGCCTAGTCGAGAAGGCGTCACAAAGAAAGTATTGGTTGGTGGCGTTAGTGATGCAAAGGAGAGTCTGCAGCCCAATTTTGAAAGACGTAGGAATACAAGCATGGAGTGGCATGATTAGTGCATGCAGAAGTCGCAGCTTCATAGCTTGGAAGGGGTATTACTTCAAGACATGGTGTCACATGTAATTGTACAATCGAGTTTTCTCTTAAGGGTCATGGTGTTTTAACCGAGGTGGAGCATGATATATTGATCATTATTATCCAATGTAAGGCAGTTGAAGTGCTCAGCTGAAGACAGTGATGATTGTACAAGTTGTTTCCAGTAGGTGGAGCAGATGCATGTGTAGGTTTTGTCTGTGAAGTGGATGACGATAACAACAGAGTATCTCCAGGTTGTGTAGCTCACCAGATTCAAACCAAGGTGGAGATTGTTGTGATTGTCTCGAAACGATTTAGCATCCATGCAGGCTTCATGCCCAATGAGTCTCTAGGCCAAAATCACCTAGTAATATGGGCTATCATTAAGAGTTGGTTAGTGTTAGGGTTTCTTTGTAGCACTGCATATAACCTCTCATAAGTTAGATGGAAGGTGGCTAGGAAGAGATGTGAACCAATGAGATGAGAGAGAGGGTGAGGTGAGAGAAAAACTTCTCTTGTGCTCTTGTAATTATTCCTTTCCCATAGTGGAGTTCACATCGTGCCCCGTGGATGTAAGCCGAAGTTGGGTGGCCAAACCACGTAAATCTTGCGTCTTCTTCTTGTGTTTGTGGTTCTCTGTCTTGTGTGCTCGAGGTTATCGATCTCACTAAGTGTTCAGATCGTCAGTGGGGTTCTCAATCCCAAAGTGTCACCTTATCCCATGTAGCGCAAAAAGAATTCCCCATCTTTTAATAGCTTCCAATTCCAAGAATTTGCAACCTGTGAATGGACATTTGGGATTTGTTATTGTTGGATAGCAAATTGGTAGAAGCTCTGGTTCTCGAGTGCCAAATTTCCTTTATTACTATATCAGCCACACAATAGGTCAGAATGAAATTTGGAGTGAAAGATACTTGATCATTCAACCTTCCTTGGGTGCTCCAATAATCATACCAGATTAGAGTATCTTTCCTATTATTGATGACTCTTGTCATCCAAGGCAAAGCTTGGTCATCCAATGTACTTGAATCTAGCAGTGAGATTTAATTAAAACAAAAATACATGCTGAAGTTGTGTGACAGTTTAACAATTGTCAGAAAGCTAAAGTAGCCGGCATGTATCCTAGATTATCTGCAGTAACAAAGATGATTGATAGAGAAGGCCACAGTAAGTACGCTGAACTAGCAATAGCATAGAATCCAGTGTTCTAAATGTCGGGTGTCAGGAACATGGCAGGTGCAATCCCATATCAGATGTCGGATTAAACCTGATCTGTCCAGAGCATTCACTAGAAAAAAGATAAAAGACATATCTACCTTCATGTCCCGGCGTTGAAGGCTCAAAGGGACATAACTGGTACATTTAAAACAATGACAGAATCACAGCGAGGGAGAGCCGAGGACATGGCATGAGAAAAGAAACAAGACCTCAAAAAAGGGGACTGTAATAACCCGAAAGATTTATACATGATTAACAGAGTTAAATATTATTAACAAGGAGATTTATTATCATTAATGAAGATTTTTGGCAATTGAAATGGAGTAAAGAACATATTAGAGTAAAACAAAAATAATAATAAAGTATTTTTATTGATTATGCACATGTACATAAGTGTATCGGTTTTGTACATAAATGAAAAAAAGAGAGACAAGTGCAATTTAAGTAGTCTTTTAATTAATAATGATATTATGTTTGTGAGATGTTACTACCTAATGTGAGAATTATCTAATTAAAAGTAGTTAAGAACTAATTAAAGGGATAAAGATTATTGCAACATGATAAGTGGCTAGGATGATGCCAAATATGAGAGATGGTGTCTTGAAAAGGAGAGGGACACATGGACAAGAGGCTAGGTGTCAAAATAAGTTTAAAGTAATTAAATGGCCTCATTTCATCCTCATCTCTCTCCCCCTTCCTGGCGCACTAGAGAAAGAAGAAAAGGAAAAGAAGAAAAAAGAAGGAAGAAGAAAAAATGAACAAGAGAAAAGAGAAGAAAAATAAAAAAGAAAAAGAAATGGAAAAGCAAGGGAAGAAGAAAGGTAAGAGTATGTACTCTTTTTCCCTCCCCTCTCCTTTGTTTTGTTGTTGCTATATTCCCTCACTTTCTCTCTTTTGTGTGCTATTTATAGCAAAGAAATAAAGAAAGAAGAGAAGAGTTGCAACAAAAACAGATGCCAAAATTAGATAAGTTATGCTATTCCAATTTCTCTCCTTTATGTTTCTAGCTAATAAATCTTGTAATTTGTAAAATTGCATAACTATTAGAAAGATATGAAATTGAGGATCTAGTAAAAAGTTAGAATGTTTGTGACGCCATTGGAAAGTTATGATCTTTGTGACTCTATTTGAAGGTTAGGATCTTTTTGTTTCTATTTGAAAGTTTATGAAATATGTGAGCAATATGTGTTCATATGAAATTTTGTATCCAGTAATAACATGCTTGGGTATTCACTTAAAAGTTATAAATTTTGTGTGTTTCTTGAAAAGTTATGATCCTTGCATTACAATTTTATGAACTTGGGTATTTGTTAGAAGGCTACACAATCTTTGAGTATTCTTTAGATTTACGAAAACTTGTGCATTCCTTAAACTTAAAATCTTTGTGAGTTCATTAGAAAGTTATAATTTTTTTCCTATTCACTAGAAAGTTATAGACTTTATGTGTTATTTAGAAAGTTATAATTCTTGTGTGTTCATTATAAGTGATGATCTTGTTGTGTAATCTTTAGATTATGGATAAAGGATAGATAGAATTCTGCTATGCAGAATTCAGCATGACTGAGAAAAACCTGTCCGAATAAGGCTGTTTTTCGAAATGAATATTATCATATAATATATCATTGAAAATCTTGGCAAGTCTACTTTCCAATGGATCTTGTTGTGTTTTATTTAGATATATGTGGTGAAATTTATCACACAATATGACTGACTGGTCGGTAATCCCAAACTGAGTCAATGAAACTTGCATATGCAGTAGAAAGCTATGAATTTTGCGTGTCCATTAAAATACCTATGAACTTCTGTATTCACTAGAAAGTTACAAGGTATGTATGATAATTGGAAATATATAAGCCATGTATATTTATCTTAAATATGTGAGCTATGTGTCTTTATTAATAATTATGATATTTGTGAAACTAGCAACAAGTGGTAAATCTTGTGCATCAAGTTGTGAATCTTGTTAGTCAATTAGCAACTTCTAAACTTTATGTATTTAATAGAAATGGTAAACTTTTTAAAGTTAGTGAAAAGATACGAATATGATGATTATTGCAAACCCCTTAAAAGGTTTTAGATGGTGGACCTATTAAATAGAAGTAAACACTTAGGAGTCATGAGCATCTATTTGACATTAGTAATTTATAATACTCATGAAAATATTAAGTTGGAAACAAGTGAGCTCTTATGAAACAATTCGAAAGTTGAAGCTTGTGAAACTAATAGAGTTGTGGATTTACTAAAAAGCCATGAACTGATGGGTTGTAGCGCATTCACTTGAAACCCATAAACTCATGGGAATCTTAATAAGGTATGAACGTACATTTGAGCGTTATGGTTCATTAGAGGACTAATGCATATATTAGAACACTGTGTCTATGGGATTATTGTAGAGTTTTGTGCATACATTATGTGGATTTGTTTCAAAAGCAATGAATTTGTGAACTCGTTAAAGAGGTATGAACTTTTCATCCATGGAAAGGCTATATGTTGATAAATAAAGATGAGAAATCTATAAGATTTGGGGAGAGTTAACAAAACTTGATTAGACTCTGTTAATTTTATCACTGATCAGGATGCAAGTGATCACGTGAAATTCCCTTTGAAAACAATGGTTGTCCTTGGAATTCAAGGGACGTGCAATAATGTGGCAAGTATCTAGTATCACGCATGCCATGGCTTTCTAATTGACTCTCTGAATTCTCCAGCTCGATTAATAATCACATGGAGCTATTATTACTATTAACTTGACTAACTAAATCAATTATTCATCTTATTCTTCATGAACGGCTAGTTTGAATACTACTAGCTTAGCAGGGTATTATCTCGACCCTTATGGATAGAGATAACATGATCAAACCATGGTGCCTTAAATGAATAATTTATATAACTGACCTTTAGTATGCGTCATCTTTTAGTATATGTCATTCCAGTGGGTGTTATGCAATATGTATACATATTTAGATTAAGGAGATTGCTCTGAGTGACAAGAAATGTCTCTCTTTTTTTGTCTTATAAAATATAAATATAATGGTACATATAATCTTCCACATGGAAGATGAATCAGATTGCCTGTGACAGGTTAGGTTACCATCTCTCTGTATGAGAGACTAAAATGTGATGTTGACGCTTATGTGGTAAACTTATGAGAAAAGTTCATTAACACCTTGATATTATCATTACCAAATAGTCATACACTATATGAGATCCATTCTTTATGATTATAGATGTTTATGTCACTCTTAATATTTTTCTTGGCATTTCTTACTGGACTATTAAGCTCACCACCCGTGTTTGGCTACAAACTTGCAGGCAACAGGAACAATATTAAAGAGAAAACAAGGGAATAGAAGAAGGAAGAAATAGTATAGGTCAATGTTATCAATATCTATTTCAATCTGAAGTTGTAATTACCCTTGACGGGCACTTAAGAATATACCTCGTGTCATAAGTGTATGTGTAAGAATTCATATGTATGGGAAGCAAATTTTATACTTGAATATCCGTATGCTTGTAATGGCATTCCACGGATAAATGTATAACTCTTAGTGAGTTATAATATTATAAGTCAGGTTAAGCATCTCGTCTCTACAGTAATAAGAAATTAGATGTTTGGGGTCTTACAGGGACTCAGGCTTGCACGGAATGGCAAGGAAAGAGGATCAACGAACATTAGTGGTAGCTGTTAAGGAAATATTTGAAAGGTCTGAATTTACAAGAGACAGAATCCTTAATAGGCAACAATGCCAAGAACATTTCATAAAGGCAACCCTAAACAATCAGGTCTAGCTTAATAATTATCCTTAAAGGTCTGATAATAATCACTTGGTCATTTACTTCAAGGTGTATGCAAGCAATAATTTGCATCAGAAAAGATGCTTATGAAAAATCAAAATGAGCAATATGAAGAATCTTCAATCAGTAGGCGCATGATGGTGAATATACAAAACTATATAACATATTTAAGGAATGAAAACTTACATCATACAACTTTTTGTAATCTAATCTTTCAATCTGTCTTTTTGCAAACACTAGCTCATTCTCCTGGTTCAAGTCTGGCTCTGATGTAGAAAGAAGCTCAGAATTATTTATGTCTTCCCCACACGTGCCTTCACCAGACTGGACAATAGGCTTCAGATTCTGCAAAGAGGATGCAGAATCTTCATTAGCACCTGAAGTTTTAGAAAGTTCATTACAGAACTCATCAGAATCTGATGTAAAGTCTGATTCATCTGAACTCGATCCATTTTTTGGAATGCTCTTATCAAGATCTGGAGCATCAGGATCATAATCATTGTCTTCTGAATCATCAGAAGAAAATCCAAAATTTTCATTTTGCTTGTTACTATTTGAAGCGTCTGAATCCTTAGACGCAGAGGTAAAATCTGATTCCTCCTTGTGATCCTCCACATTAACTTCTGGACCATCAGGTTCATAATCATAATCCTCTGAATCATCTGATGGCAAGTCATCATGCTGATTATCTCCATTTGCAATAGAAATTGCCTCAGGAAAAACTTTCTGCATGAAAAAAACAGCTTTCAGCTGGAAATTGCTTGATACCTCTAATAGTCCAAGCAGCAAGGAAAAAAAATAAGCAGTCTGCAGAAGGAAAGCAGAAAGCATAAGCAATATATCTACTGTTTATGACTCACCTCCCACTTGCCCTCAATAGAGATATTACTTCCTTGAATTTCATTCAGTAGTTCAACACAGTCTACCTTGCAATCACAAGCAGGGCACAACCACCCTTCATCTCCAAGAGGTACTGAAAAAAGCAATCAGCAAGTTAGTGTAATATCAAATGTGTGACCGGTGCTAACTTCTATCTGAAACATCAGACTGTAAAATTTGAGGTTTGGTTTTACTATCTTCACTCAACAGAGGAGGATCTAAACACTTCTGATGAAAGCCTCGGTCACAAATGCCGTCACAGAGTATGATATCATTATCAGCAGACAAGTCCTTCAAACCACATTTTGCACAAAATATCTGGTAAAAGACAAAAAGGTAGATTGCAAATTATTTCATGGTGAATTCTTCTGATGAACTTTTACAAGAACAAAATGGCAATACAAAGAGGAAATATTGTATTTCACACTATATTTCGGTGTGGACATGAGGGTTTACTTACATCTTCACTGTCAATTTGCCCTTTGGAATCAAACAAGGATTCCTCAAACCTTCCCTCGGAAGACAAAGAATCAAGATGCCGGAACAGTTCACGTATTTTAAATTTACAACGCAAAATTTCAGACTTGGCTCGATCAAGCTCCTTTTCAGGTCTTATTTTTTCTGCACTGAAAGATGGCAAGAAATAATATAAAACAGAGAGAGGTAGAAAAACTTCATAATAACTCCAACTATTTCTTTCTCAACTGGGATACTGATGAGGGCACACAGCATAATTGACAAAACAGACCATAAGTAGCAGGATTTGGGGCAATGATTCTAATGCATATGCATGAAGTATTTTATTACTGTCATCAGGCAATACCCCAAACATCTATTGGTGCAATGCAGATTAAGCTTAGTTAAATGGAAGTGCACATGTGAACACAGTTTCTCTTCATGGATTATTCCAGTACACAAACAAAAGCTATGAGCTGATTCTTGTATGTACTCTTTGAATGTTCTCCGAAACCTCGCTAACCATTGTGAATAAACATTAATCACAACAATGCAACTATGGTGAGAACTCATTTGAGATGACGCTGAAGGGAGATTACAAAGATAAATGAGATTGAGAGACAAAACTAAAGAACAAGAAAAGAAGAGTGCACTGTAAGCAGGAAGCTTCGAACAAGAATACAAGGACTGAGAATCTATGGGATGGTCTGCACACGAGCCACAAAGACCACCTAGTAGACAGCTAGGAGTAATTGGGCCCAGAAAAAGGTGTAGCTAGAACTAGGGTTTGGGTTAGAATTTGTTAACATGAAAGGATGTGTTATCTACTATGCACAAGGAGGTAGCCCTGAAGTCTTAACAGAGCTTAACACATAAACATTCATGTACTGAACCCAAAATGTTGGGATGAAGGCTTTGCTGTTATGGTAATTGTTTAGTTGTTTCATACACGTCTTGAAGACTTAAGTCTAAAAAAGTGTGGACCAAGAATTGGGTCACAGCATAAGGATGCAGTTAGAGAGGTTGATAAGAAATAAAAAACCTAGATGGTAACCATGGTATAAATTACAGAGGATTTAAGAAAACAAGATACATAAAAGCGCCTGCTGCAAGCCTGCATATTATTTTGCCATGTGACCTAATTGAGCATATAAGATATAGAATCTAGGAGCTTCTTAAGTGAAATTCCAAATTCTAGGTGGGACACTGTATGCCAAATAACCAGACAGCGACTCAAGATATAGCATGTTGTGGCTTGGCAATTGACAAACAGCTATAACCTTTCTCAGCATGTGTCATCTGACTAAGACATCCTGAACTAACCCAATTAACCATTTACTCTGATGGGTCTATACCATAGGCCAAGCAGCATCCTCAATTCTCTCCTCACAAATTCCGTCAAGTGTCAACATTTCCAGTTCCTCCTACAACCAGTTGAGATATGGTCTATTTGACTTCCACTCGGTGTGCTAACTTGAACTTATCCGAAAGAAACATTACAGTTCCAAGAGAAGAGTAAAAAACATAACAAAGTTCTTCAAAATAGTACTACTGTACAACTGTAACATGGAAGTTTATTATACTAATCACGATAAAAGCAAATTGGGAAAGAATGTAAACGAGAAGTACTGTATAAGATTAAATTTTAGGGAATAAAAAACCTTTGGCCTTTCCACCCTTCACCAGAATATGCATCAATCAGGCTCTGCTCATAGTTCATTCGATTCAATGAGTATCTTACACGTTTCCTGATCACTGAAAATTCATCATTTGAAGTTCTCTTTACTTTTCTTCTTTTTTTCCTTCCTTTCGTTACTCGATTGACTGGGGTACTAACCGGCTCAGGCTGGGTTTTACATTTCTCTTTTGACATTGATCGAAGAACTCTTCCACCGCCTAAGGAAGACCTCAAGGGATATCTTCTGCCTTTCATTTTGGAAACAACTTTCTTTTGCTTACGTACAGATGTACTGGCACTCTTCACTACCTCATTGTTCACATCTACCGCCCCTGATTTTGGCAAAAGATTTTCCTCATGGTTGGGTGTTTTGGTTACATTCTCAGAATCAACGCTTTCAGGACCAGGCCTGGCTTTTGTAGATCCGTTTTCTGTATTCTCAGACTTGAGGTCAGGAGTCTGATGACTGTAATTCTGTCTTAAACCGCCTCTTTTCTTATTGCTATTGGAGACAGGGGAAGCCATGTCCATATGTTCTCTGAAAGCCTCAGAATCCCAACAATTCAAGTCGTATGCTCAGTTTTTAATCGTGGATCACTAAGAAGGTTCGATTATACATGCAATGCCACCTGCAAGATTATATTGACACAAGAAGCCTTGTTCCCGTCAAGGAAATGCCTACCAAAACAAATAGCAAAAATGCAAGTCTAAATATACATTAAAGTATGTAGTTGAATTCTAATCGCTAAATGTAATCAGCATAGTCAGCCTCAACATTAATGGCTCAAAAAGATTGACAAGATATTCCTAACTAGGATGATCGCATTTAACAACGACCTAACAGGAAAGATAAAACATATAACCAAATATTGATTGCTACTGCAAACTTGATAACTACTATAATGCTGGATAAAGCTTGACCACCTTTGCATTGGATCTCAAACACCAAATCTTTGATTTATTAATTATTTACTAGAATTTAAACCATCAAGTGAGAGTCATTTTGATCCGACACTACAATTACATTTATATGAGCCTACCTTATGTACATGGCACTTGGCCATCACCTCCATGCAAATCTTACACAAGAAAACCAATGGTCCCATAACCAAATCAAATTTTACAACCCTGTGCACTAACCAATATTCTTTGTGCTAACATGGATCAGACTAAGTTTGTTCAAATCATATTTTACAACCCTGTGCACTGCCTGCATATTCTTTGCACTAACATGGACCAAACTATGTTTGTGCAAATCATATTTTACAAACCTGTGCGCTACCCCCACATACTTTGTGCTAATATGGATCAAACTATATTTGTGCATCAATACAACATAAGACACCCTACAACATAAAAATAAATAAGCAAACCACAGATCCTTGAGAAAGCCTACCACATAGTTTGCAGGTAATTTGTTGAAATTCCAAAAATAAGACAAACATATGCATTTTCAGGTTTCTTAGGATTCTTTATTCATTGTATGTCAGCATCTTTAATTATTAACCATTTCCTAAAGTACTAAATAGAATTTAGAAAAGTTTTGAAAGGTTCCGCTTATGCACGTAAAATGTTTTTTTTTCTTTTTTGGGGGCTGGGTTTGGTGGGGGAGGGAGATCAAGACCAGGTATGGCCTTTGTTTTTAAAGGGCAAATAAAAAAGAAAAAGAAAAAGCCATATAAGATCATAAGCTCATGAGGGCAAGAAATGAAACAAACTAGACTTTTATGGATTCATAATTATTTTCCCATCTTATACTACAGGCAATCATTTATGCAAAAAATTTTAAAAAAAAAATAAAAACAAAACTAAGAACAAGAATCATCAAGGATTTTATATGTTATTGCTATTTATCTTGAAAGGAAATGCCCAAGTAGGTAACAATCTCAATGTCAGTCCCAAATGTCCATCAAATGCCACTTATCATTCAACACTAAAAAGGTGGTGACTTTTTCCTCGTGCAAATTATCGATAGTTTTACAGAGATGGCTCAATAAGAAAATCCGCAGACCCCCCAAATGAAATGATATTCCAATTATAAATCAGTTAAGCAAGTACCGGAAAGATGATCAAATGTTGTTACACTTTCTCAGCTTGACTCCATTGTCAACTACACCATTATGCCATGAAATAGCCTACTGAAACATCTCAGATCACACTGTGAGGACCTGTTATTGAAGAATGAATATTTACTTGAGATTAAAAGCATCATATATTAATGTGTATTGTACATGGACTGCTTTTGTTTAATCTTAGTGTCAATAACCAAGATACAAGGAGTAAGGAGAAATTTGGTCTCAGGATTCAACTGGATTGGATTAATCGCCATCTGGTCCACTCAGGAGCTGAAATTCAACAAATCAATTTGCATCCAACTCAGACATAAAAACCTCTACAGAACCAAACAAAGAAGAAAACTAATGAAGCAAGAAGGATAGGCAAGGGGCTAGCTAAGGTAACTAACATGTCTTCTTCCTGCACAAGTAACATATCAGCATAACCTTCAGGTCCTAGTCACTTCTAAACGTCTTCTCAAAGACAATGTGGAAGAAAAGCAAGGAAATTACTCACAAGATCTCACCACCAGTACATATTGCATGAAAGCAGTGCAGATTAAACTATGTTAGTCCCAAGTCCAACAAATACTGCATGCAGTTAATAAGCTACTAGACCAAGTAGGATGGCAACAGGTAGGTTTCAGAACGAGAACCTTTTTTACTTGTATCTCTTTCAGGGGACTCCATACCCGATCCATACCCAATAAGCAATTAGTATATTCAAACCTATGCATTTTATTCATATTTATTTTTCTCTTTTTCTTTTTCTTTCTTTTTTTTGGGTGTGTTGGGTTTGGGGGGAGGGGGGGTGCGCGGCGCTCATAGGCTGACATCATATGAGGGAAAGGAACCCTGCTATCGGGAGAATTCCCGTGAGGAGAATGAAATGCCGAACGCGCAAACATGAATCATGACGATCTAATCTCCACAAACTGCTAGTAGCCTTCAAACATAGCTTCGGTGCGCTGTGAATGAGCCTCTACAAATCAGTAATCGAGCCTACTGGCCTCCGTAAGCCGCATAGTTGAGTCACTACATAATATGCCTCTTAGTGCATCCTGCAAATTTTAGTTTAAAAAATTCATTCATCCACCAAGATGGGAGATCAAACTCACAAGCTTCCATGAGGGGATATGCTGCTTATTTCCAAGCTATATGTATGCCGTTAGAATATAAAAATTATTACCCTCAACCCCCATCACAAATTCAAAGTTTGGACTTTAACAGGAACGACCCTAGGGTTTTTTATTCAAGTCTCCATCATCTTTTTTCTTCTTTTCCTTTCAGTTTTTTTTCTACCTTTCCTCCCCAAGCTCCCCCCTTAAAAACAAAGAAAAAAGAAAATAAAAAACCAAAATGTTAGTGTTTATCGACCAATGTTCATCAGTATTATTCACAGCATAATAGCGACAAGCTGAAAATCTAGTAATTAAATGACTAAATTGCTCTGATCGTATATCATTGCATCAAAGTCTGATTTTGGTGATTTTAGAGTCAAGACCTACGTTTTGGTGCCTCAAGAACACATTGATAGGAATGTTTGATCTAATTCTACTAAAATTTGGCAGTTTTGTACTGAGTTTAAGGATTTCCAAAACCTCCTCGTCTACTAAGTTTGAGAATCTATAAATCTCCTCTTGTACTGAGTTTGAGGTCTTTAAAACCTTTGTTTATACTGAGTTTGGTATCTCAAAAACCTTATCTTATACTGAGTTTGGAGATCACTAAAACCTCTTCTTCTATTGCCTTTGAGGATCTTTAAAACCTCCTCTAGTAAAATATTAACCCCATCTGAAGAGATGAATATTTGACTTTCCACGTAATATTTGCATAAGTGCATGATTCAATTTTCGGTTTGACTCGTTTGATTTGAAACTTCGGCATCGCAATGAGCAATTCAACACTACAGCATCAACACAGGATTTGTATTCAGCAATTTAATAGTTATAATATTTATTTTTAAATCTTTTATGCCATTTCAAAGTCTCTACTAATAAGTATAATAATATTGGAGGTTATAAGTATACTATTATTAGAGATCCAGTGGACCCAAATTCAGATAAATCAAATAGGGGAAGCACTGCTCGAATGAAATTCAGACATAACATTGAAGTAGAGCCAGAGTCGAGCAAGAATGCCCTTCCTAATCTTCTCCTGAAGGGTCTACTGACTGAAATCTTTCATGGAAGCTTTCCAATGTCCAACTCAGCAGCCTCTTAACTAACTCATTTTACCTCAAATGGCCAGAACCCCTTTCTCGTCCATAAATTGAGGAAGGGGACCCCTTGATGGGAGGTATGAGATCCTTCACTTAGCCCTCTCATAGTTCCATCTACTTCCTTCATTTACAGCGTCTGAGGGGGCTTCGCTGGGATCAAGCCCCAAAGGTGCTAAACTTCTTTCGGTGATTACAAGTAGCGGAAAGATTCCAAAGGCAGGCGGGCTACACACTCACTTTCCACCCAGAATCAGAGTATCATCATATGTCACTGCACTAAAATTTTGAATTTGTGGTGAGGGTTAATGAATATTTTTATATTATAACACACCTTGAGCTTTTTGCGAAATGGCCTTTTGTAATCCGTTTATAAAATGTGCATCTGATGAGATTTAAAAACATGAGTTGCTATCATTTTAAAGTCTTGCCATTACACCAAAATTCTAAAATTCTGTTAAGGGTTTAGGGTAACATTTACTACTGTACACACAAAAAATAGATAAGTAGTTGTCAAATCAGGAAAAGCGGGGTAATAGCAAGTGAACGAGGAGGAGGCGGCGTCATTTGTGGCGCGCTTGCGATTGGCGACGTGTGGGAAATCGTGCCCCCAGTGTTGGTATTGGTCTTGCCTTTGGTCGGAGTGGTACCAATGTAGATGATCGTCTGCTTTTTGGGGGGCCATCGATGCTAGGTTATAGGCTTTTTGAGGAAGGTTTGGTTGAAAGGGAGGGAGACATCGAGTGTAGAATCAAGATTTCAATGAAAACACCAGATTATGGTAGATAAATCTCACCAGTTTGCGATGGACGAATCTCCGTCATAAGCGACTAGACGCTCCGATCACACCTGTCAGAGGAGAGACTGTTGGCTCAGAGGCCCATCACTCTAGTTTTGATGATGATTAACTCAAGTAGTTATAGTTTACTAATAATCTTGTATTTAAATAGTTTCAGTGATTGACCAAGATATTAGTAGGTGTTTAACTTCAACAAAAGTGTTTTGGAGCTATCACATGTTGATTCAAGAGCTTGCATGTCAAGATCGCATCTAGCACTCGGTTGGAGTCAAGCTCGTTGGATCGCGTTTGGATCAAGTCGGCTTGGAGACAAGAAGACTGCGGTTTGTGTTTAGTTTAGAATATTTAGATCTTGTGTAAAGGTAGATAGTATTGATATGCTCAAGTTCACATACACATACAAGTTTAAAGTTTATTGATTTTGATTTTCGGTTTAACTGATTTTGGATTTTATGTCAAAAACATAGATATATATCTTATATGTATATTGGATTCTATCCATATACAATATGCTTCAAATTTGTTTCAATATCATGTTTTTATATTTACAAGAGTTTTGAAGAAAACAGTTTTTCATTTCAAAAATTTAAGTTTTGAAAAATACGATGTGTTTAAGCCAAATTTCAATATCACAAAAATGGTTCAAATAGTTTGTAATATGTGTTGATTTTGTCACACATGTTTGGCATTCAAAGATCTTATAAGAACTTATTTTTGTAGAATTTATGAGATTTTATTAAAAATAAAAAGACCAAGTTTTAATCCCTAAAAATATGTGATCTAGCTTTCTGTCGGTCGACCGGACGGTCGACCGAGACAGAGGTCGGTCGACCGCTCTGGTCGACCGATGTGCACAAACGTGCACAGCCAATCTGGGTGGAGAGTCGGTCGACCGACCCGATCCCCAGTCGACCGGCGGTCGACCGGCCAGAGAGCTCTGCTCTCTGGATCCAGCATCGGTCGACCGCGACCGGGCGGTCGACCGATGGCAGACCGTTGGCCGGTCGACTGGGCGGTCGACCGTCAGCAGCATCAGCTGCTGATTTGGCCCAACGGTTAGTTTTTGGAATAGGTTATAAATACCCATCCCTTTGGGCTATTTTGATTAAGAATTTGAAGAGCAAATTTTCTCATCTTCTTAAGTGTTTTAGCAAGAAATTTTCAAGAGTTTTGAGCTAAAAGATTTTATCTTTATTTGTTTTTAAATTGTTGGAAAATCAAAGAAAAAGAGTCTTTGGGATATTAGTTTTTGGATCTTCATTTCAATATCTATCTAGTATTTTTCCCAAGAGTTTTTCTTTATTGTTTTCATTTCCAAACACTTTATTTTCTCACACTTGAGCTATCATATCTATCCTATCTATATGATCTTATTTTTGTGAAAAATTGGTTTGTGATTTTTGAGATCATCAAGAGTTGTAACCTTCTTTGTGTTTGTTGTTATCCCTCTTGTGTAGAGGTGATTGTGGAGGTTGTGTTTGGCTTTGTGCTTATCCCTCTTTGTGAAGAGGTGATTTGTTGTTTGGCTTTGTGCCTATCCCTCTAGTGAGAGGTGATTGTGTTGACTTTGTGTCTATCCCTCTATTGAGAGGTTGATCTTGTGTGGCTTAGTGCCTTGCCTCTTGTGTAGAGATTGTTGTTGTTTGAGAGAGTTTTGTACTCCAAATTTGTATTACCCAAATCCTCAGTGGAGGTTCCCTGTGTGGGAAATCCTATGTGGACACATTAGTGGAAATCCTTCTATGTGAAGGCAGGGACGTAGAGCAGTTGCTCGAACCTCGAAACATATCTTTGTGTTTGTGATTGATCCACTATCTCTTAACTCTCTCTCTTATATCTTGCATTGATTCATATTTCTCATATCATATATATGTTTGGTATTGTTTGTGTGCCTCACTAGTGTTGAACCAAGAGAGCTTCATATAGCACCTCAACTCTTATTTAGAAGAATTTAGAGGAGATAGTTCAGAGCCCTTCACTGGGAATTCGGCTACACTCTTTGATTACACTAAGTGTATTGTAATTAGTTTTTAATTCCGCATCATTTGTCATTAAATTAGCCATATACCTATTCACCCCCCCTCTAAGTGTATTTTCAAAGACACCTTTCAGTGCAGGAGCACCGATGTGATGCCGACCTAACACTCGAGATCGTGAGAATCAGTGGTTGAAAAGAAAAAAGAGACTGACACAGGAAAACTGTCAGTGTGATGAATTGGTAGACCGTGCAAAGAAAAATGCCAAGTGTGCAATGGTAGGCTAGCACAGAAAAATCACTAATGTAGTGGGGTGTATGTGTGCTCTGAGGGTTAAGAAAGCGGCCTCCTTCTCCTTAAAAAAGAAAGATAGTATATACCTGACATGAATGCTGGCATGGAGGCGGAATTGACGGATTGTTGTAATTGAACGATCGGCACATGCTGGATTTGTTGTAACGGTCGTGATCATTGGCGTTGGTTGATTGAGATTACATGCAGGAAAATCTGTTATTGTCCACAACTGCCCGCATTGACAAAGGCATTACACGTTATAAACGTGAGGGAGGATGGAGCAACATAATTGTTGGCGGAGATCAAGAATGATTCATTGTTGGAGCTTCAAGATCGGAGTCGAAGCCTTCAGAACAGAGAGGGTCTTGGAGTAGAGAAGACCCTGAGGAGGTGAGGATTTCAGAGTGGTAAAAATTTCGGAATGGCGAAATGCATCTCCGGGTCAGAAATGTCTTCAGGGTGGTAGGCAACTCCAGGAAGGCTGAATGTGGCGGAGGCTTGAAGATAGACTCTGAGAATTGTGGATGTCTTGAGGGAACTCCTCTGTAGTTTGGATATGTATCATCCTGATACGGGTTAAATTTTGACCACTTCACATGCTAATGGCAATGGAGTTGGCAGTGGTTGTGGCAAAGGCTACAATGGCATTGAGGCTGGTGTTGGGTGGAAATGACAAAGATAGCAACCAGGTGATAGCAAAGGTGACGGTGGTGGTAATGGTGAAGGTAGCAGCAAAAAGGTACTAAAGGGCAAAAGAGAACTTGAGACATGTAGTGTTGACATGACAGATCCCATGGATAAAAAATGAGTATACAGATCAATTCTTCCAGCTTATTACTCGGACTGGACTTATTGAGTCTAACAATATCAAGATTAAACAATTACATCAAGAAAAGATGAAGATCACTAAGGTTTTGACATGTAGCAATATAGTGATCTAGAGCACATCTGCAGTGCAATCTTACATTGTTAATTCCAATCATGCATCCTACAAAAGAACACCTCATCTACAATCCATAGCTTTTCCAGAAAAAAAAGATTGTGAATTATATACGTTCAACACCAATATTCACATTTTGTATAGCATTTTCTATGCAATAGTTGCTTGAGCCCTATTATCTAAAGCATCAACTCAACATTTACGTCCCATCATTGTAATAGAAATTCATTTGAGCCATTCCAGTTCATTCGCCCAGAAAAATGATTTTCCAATTTTCACCAAGATCTTGATCGAAGACAGGTTTCAAAACAAATTCAAGAAAACTAAGGCCAAACCGACATTATCTCCTCTCTCATTCTCTTCTTCTTCTTTTTTTTTTTTCTTTCTTTTTCTCTAACCTCAGCATCTTCGTCCTAACAATCAAGACTCTAGGGCAGCATTCTAGGCAACAGAAAACTTCGGATTCGACATCAAGGAAGCTCAAAAAAGAAAAATGACGGGGGGAAAATCAAACGACCAGACCTCATTCTTTCCAATCTAGGGCACAGAACTGCAACATCATTACACCCAAGATTCATCTACTCTACAACAGTAATCAGTGCAAAAAAAAAATCTGAGAAAATGAAGCTTACATTGATTTTTCAGAAGCGGCCGAAGAACAGAGGCGAGAGAAGGAGGAGGGTGAGATGGAGCTGAGACACAGAGAGAGACAGAGAGTGAGAGAGTTAAAATGGAAGGTCGGTCGCGCTTCTCTGGACCTCTCAAACTCTCAGGCTACTACCATTAATATGCAAAACTGGAAATTGCAAAAGAGAAATAATTGGGGGCTAGTTGTAATTGTGCGTGCGTGTGTCTGCTTGTAGTTTCACCGGCTCCGGCCCCAGGTGGCATCAGGAGCAGGGGACAGGCGATGGTTCCGGAGCGCTGTACCCTAGGGAAGCTGGCTCGATCCATCCAATCCGAGCCCTTTTTGCCTTTTGCGGGCCTAATGCTGAGTAGGCTATTTTTAATTTCTGCAGTGAATAATTTCTAAAGAGTTAGTCTGTGCTTCAAAATAGAAAAGTGTATGCAGTCAAATTACAGAAAAAATCAATCTGCAAACATAATAAAAATACGTAAAAAATGTGAAAAGAAAAAAAATCACGGAAAGAGAGAAAAGTTCCACCATGTCAATAACGATTATAATAAGGTTCTCTGGATTTAGATGAATGTGCCCCTTCCTAAAGATAAGACTAGAGAGTCCTGCTCAGTTTGAATACCTAAATTTCTTATCTTGATAACGATTGAGCAGAACAACCAGATTTGAATCGATATAAGAGAGAGTCCATCTCTATCTAGTGGTTCGCAATGGGCTATAGATAAGGATGAACTGCTCTTGAGAGATAACTACCTGTTTGAATTAGGATTGGGCTTAGGGATAGAGATTGTTCTAATCGGATCTGATTCTTCTATTAATCACCCGAACCGTTCGAAATTCGAACTAGGCGAAGATACCGGGTTAAATGTTCTGAAAGTAACCACGCGTCGCACATCTGTCAGAGGCTGAATAAACATGTGTCACGATCTCGGGCAGGTCAGAAAGTGACCACTACAGAAGTCCCTCCTCCTCCCTTCTCTTTGGAAGAGGTTGAAAACTCTCCTTCAAGGGATGACAGGTTCTCGGAGTCTCCGATGTAGAAAGGAGAGCAGAATGAAATGAAAACTTTCTACCCTGGAGTCAAGGTGCTTGTTGTCGCTTCAGATTTTGTCCTTTAGTGGCGTGCATGGTTGATTGGTCACTAATGTTGCATATTTAATGTCACATTTCCATACTTATTTTAGAATAAAAGCCTGCATTGTCCTAATTATTTGTCTAATTTATTTGCAGGCCCAATCCTTAAGGAGATGAAGAGAAATGAGCCCAAAAGCCCACCAGAATTCTGAATTAAATCAGAGTTAATTCGCACAAATAAAATCAGGGCAAAATTAAGAGGTTGAAACCGGTTGAGAAGAATCCTCTCAGAATCGATCGGTTAAAGCCAAGAAATCCAAGGCCATTTTCGTCAGAATCCGGAGCTCAAACGACAAAACCAACAAAGGATAAAGCCAGAAGAAGACCCCGGACAGACCCACCAACAGGGTGTGGCCATCTGGCCACACCCTTGCCGCAAAAACGCGGCAAAAGCCACGTTTTTGCGGCAATCCTGGGGAGTTACGGGGAGCGTGAACTCCCCCGACCTCCCCGGGATCTTGGTGGTTAGGTTTTTGGCCTATAAAAAGGCATTTTCTGTGCTGAAAGTAGACGCCAATGCAGATTAGGATTTTAGACTAGTTTTTCCATTTTGTAGTTTAGTTTATGTAACTTGTATGTAGCTTAGGGTAGATGATGATTCATGTAAGTAAGAGAGAGAGGCTGATGTTGAGAGTGACACCGATGTACTCCTCCTCCTTTCTTTCATTGTCTCAGTAAGCAATAAAGGTAACATTTGTTTATGTTTGTATCTTTACTTTACATTTGTTTTGCTTTTCGTTTTCCTCTTCTACTTCACCTTGGTTTTATGTGTTGAGTCTACAAGTGAAGTCCAAAGCATGTATCACTAAGCTACGTGAGAGCCAGCGATAGTTCATGAAGACGATCTCCTCTTCCAAGCTTCGCATCACTTCGTACTTCATATGCTTGACGATATAATGTGCACGGGGACTGAGTTCAAGTTTATGATCTATGCGTTGAATGCCTCCGAAGCAAAGGTAGAACTTGCGCAGGTTTCCAAGTAAGTCATCACCAAACTAGGTAAGTAATTCTTAGCTCTCTTTCTTTTCTTTTATTTCTTTAGTATAGATCAACACCACCTCCTCCAACTCTTTCTTCCCCACTTCATTGTACATAGTCGCTTTTCTTGTTTTCTGATTTTCCACCTTCTTCAATCTTTCACTTTCTTCTAACTTTAACCATTAACTTTCTTTTACTTTTTTCATAACATAAAACAGAGAAGAACTTTCGCTTATTTTCATAACGATTTCAATAAAAGAACCGTAAAAGCTTCCATCGCAAACCCTCCTTGTGGATCACGACCGCATAGCCACTTGCTATAGCGGAAGAATTGAGCACTTGCACATATTTTTCTTAAGTTCTATAATCTCGTATTTTTGTGCAGGTTTAGCTCCAATCAAATTTTGGCGCCGTTGCCGGGGAGGGTAAAACGGTTTTATTGAAATCTGAATTTTTATTGCAAATTTTTGAGAACTAAACGAATTTTCTTCTCTGTTGCAGGTTATAGGTTGAAGAAAACAGGAACTTTGCATTGCAGTGACATATAAGTGGACCTGGGCCTCTGCTCTCGAAAGTAGAGACCAGGATCCCTCCAAATTGCCGCAAAATCCTGGCTTTTGCCGCAGATTTGCGGCAATAAGGAGTGCACTACTGATCATTTTTCTGCAGGGTCTCTGATTCTGCAAAATACTTCTGCTGCATTACTTAATTCCCTGTAATATTCACCCTATACCTGCTTAATAAAGTCAACAGTAAAAAATTGGTTGTAATCGTTAAAAGTTGATAGACATTTGCATTTCTAGGCACGTGTCTTTTCAATTCATTTACTTTTACTGTTGAAGAGTGCTGGAGGCAAGGTACGTTTTGCATTGCATGTAGACTAGGAATCAACTCTTGCTGGATTTTCATGCTTTGAGTGTATCCTAGTATATTTCTTGTACACTTGCACAATTCAATTTTAAGGGCATACCCGTAAATAAGATAAGGTGGGGATTTATCACCCTTTCCTTAGCCCGCAAATCATTTTCCCAAGCACTCACTAACCCAAGCCTAATTTAATAAAAAAGTAGACGTTGGCTCTAGGGACATCTCGGACTCATTTAGGAGATTATCCTAAGGGGGAAAAATGTTGGAATCTAACTCCTGCAAAATCAGTGTCTAGGAAAGGGATTGAGGGCCGAAAGCCCGAAGGTTGGTGGTTATTTAATTAAGGAACGTCTTTGACGGAAAACCTCCCACCAACCTTGCCCTGACCTGGCTGATTAGCTTGTGGTTAAAGTCTACATTAGACCTCCCGTGGACAGTCTAACCAGTTAGGAGTCGTCTAGGTCCTAAGTCTACCCTAACTTAGGCTAGAATTTTTTCTTTTTTGTTTGTTTATTTGTTTGTTTTCTTTGTTTGTATTCTATTGTGTGATATGGACTATAATAATAATTTTTTCAACTACAATAATAATCCATATTACACACCGGCTTCATTTTCGGATATTACCAACCCGGCATATCATAACTTTGACCAACCTAGTGTGCCGGATTGGTCTTATCCGAATCAATATGACCCATACCCCCCATCTAATAACTATAATTTCCATAATGATTTCAACTCTTCACCGAGTCAGTGGGGATTCACCTCCCCGAGCATAATTTCCAACCACCTTGCCCTCCTTCTCCACCCAGTCCACATTATGTTCAAGATTCATACTCAGTTCCACCCGTCCAAAATAGGAAACCATCAATTATGGAAATGAGTATGCGTGAGTCCAAACACAAATCCCAAAATCTGATGGACTCACAATTTCACTACCACTTCCAAGACAATTCTTCATCTTTTCATCAAAACAATGAACCTGTCAACTATGAAAAGATGCTTGAAGCCATGACTCAGGCTCAAAACACTCGTAATCGTGACATAGATATGATGGTCGAATCTCTACGTTCCCACCGTCCTGATGTCACTAACTTTTCTGTTAAAGCCGAAGAGTCATGTAGTTTTGAAAATCAAGATTCCATTTCAGAAAACCATGTGAACTTACCCAAACTCCAAATGATATTGATAGTTTGGATAGTTTTCCTTTTCCTGAAATAGAACTTGAAAATGATTATGATCCTGAACCCCAACTTAATGATTCAATTCTATTTCCTGATTCGATTATGACTCCGGTATCTTCACCTGACTTCAATCTTTTCCCGGAGTCAACATTGGATCCTGTACCAATTCATAAAGAAATTGAATCACCCATCTTTGAGGATCATGTTGAACTTGACCAACTTTACAATTTTGAAAATCCCATGGATAAATTGGCAAGTTCTCCATTTTTTGATATTGAACTCAATGAGATATGTGACCTAGATTCTCAAATTGTGATCCAGTTCAACTTTCTGAATTAATCTTGACTCCCGTTTTGTTACCAAACTTGAGTAATATTTTAGAGTCAGTTTTGATTCCTCCACCTATCATTCCTGAACTGGAATCACCCATATTAGGTCACATTCCATTGTTAGAAAATACATGTGGACTAGAGTTTCAACTTCTTGACTTGAACCAATTTCGACTCCTGAACCTTTACTTGACTTAAGTCACCTTCCCGAGTCGGTATTAGTTCCTGTCCTTCCTGAGTCCAAGTCAACAGTTCTATCATTTCATACTCCATTCTGGGACGAGGTGGTTGACAAATTTGACTCCGAAATTAGTTATGGAATATGGAAATTAGATGGGGTCAAATATTTAATAAAAATCCTTAATGGATTTATCTTTTTAGTGGGTCATATTAAAGATAATGCTGGTGGGTTCCTTCGAGACCCAAGAAAAATTGATTGGGCCATGTTTCGTGGACCAATCAGACCACCACCGGAACCACCACCTAAGGTAACCTTTTCCTTCCTTTCTTCTTTTTCATGCATCTATGCATTAATTCATACATTGAGGACAATGCATGAGATAGGTGTGGGGGAGGGTCTAACATAACTTTTCTTTTTTTAAAATAAAAAAATAAAAAAATAAAAAAAATTGACATTTTTCTTTACTTTTAAAAAAACTTTTTGAAAAATAGAAACAATATTTTGACTTATTTTTGTAAGAAATTAAGTTAATTTTAAGGAATAGGAAAATCCAAATTAGGATTTTTATACTGGTCAAAATAAGATAATTTGTTTGATTTTTAGGGTTAGGAAGATAATTTGTCAAAGTAATTTAGTCTTGATCTTTACCTTGATGAAATATGCATACTTCATACACTTACACACTTAGGGTTCAAAAACAAAGATTCTTATGCCTTATAAAAAATATATATATAAAAAAAAAATGAATAAGTCTAATTATTGATTAGCTAGGTGCTTTGGCCTAAGCAAGCCTTAGTATTTATGCGAACAATTAGATAAGTTTGAAAAAAAAATGAATAAGTCTAATTATTGATTAGCAAGTGCTTTGGCCTAAGCAAGCCTTAGTATTCATGCGAAAGATGATTAGATCCTCTGATTAAGCTGGGTATTTGTGCCTAATAAAGCATAAGTATTCACGCCTAAAAGGGATTCATATAATAAAATCCTTAGTTTGTGGCCTTGTTTGCTCGAGTCCTTAAGTCCTTGGGGGTGTTTCTCACCTGGTGCCCTAAGACCGTTTGGTTTGGGAGTCATCGATTAGAGGCTCGTTATATGGGCAGATTAGAAAGCCTAATAGAACTAAGGAATAATACCACAAAAAAAAAAGAGTAAAAGTATATATATAAATAAGTAAGGCATAAGAGTTAGAGTTAATGAACCCTTAGTCAAAATTTTCACAGTCACAAGGTGCATATGACTTAGGGTAAAGTAATAGACTAGATGAGCAGTACAATTTGACTCCTTACTTTGATTGATAACAAATTTTGAATAGAGACTAAGTTTAGGAATAAAAAAATTCGGGTTTCCTATAACTTATAGATTGCTTAGATCTTACAATCATATTTCAAATATTTTTCTCTTTCAAAATGCTTTTCGAAAATACTAACTCTTTATTTCCCTTTCTTTATGGATTTGTGGGTGCAATCCGCTGAAAACCCTCACGAGACAAAACTCGTCCTCTAGGGGGAACCTAAAGGTTTAACGGCTTGTTGCGCATGCTCAGTGCAATCGCGTGACCTGCGAAAGTGGTCTAATAATCCTTAGTATAGTTTAGTGTTTTGCTCGAGGACGAGCAAAAGATAGGTATGGGGGTGTGATTGGTCACTAATGTTGCATATTTAATGTCACATTTCCATACTTATTTAGAATAAAAGCCTGCATTGTCCTAATTATTTGTCTAATTTTTTGCAGGCCCAATCCTTAAGGAGATGAAGAGAAATGAGCCCAAAAGCCCACCAGAATTCTGAATTAAATCAGAGTTAATTCGCACAAATAAAATCAGGGCAAAATTAAGAGGTTGAAACCGGTTGAGAAGAATCCTCTCAGAATCGATCGGTTAAAGCCAAGAAATCCAAGGCCATTTCGTCAGAATCCGGAGCTCAAACGACAAAACCAACAAAGGATAAAGCCAGAAGAAGACCCCGGACAGACCCACCAACAGGGTGTGGCCATCTGGCCACACCCTTGCCGCAAAAACGCGGCAAAAACCGCATTTTTGCGGCAATCCTGGGGAGTTACGGGGAGCGTGAACTCCCCCGACCTCCCCGGGATCTTGGTGGTTAGGTTTTTGGCCTATAAAAGGCATTTTCTGTGCTGAAAGTAGACGCCAATGCAGATTAGGATTTTAGACTAGTTTTTCCATTTTGTAGTTTAGTTTTATGTAACTTGTATGTAGCTTAGGGTAGATGATGATTCATGTAAGTAAGAGAGAGAGGCTGATGTTGAGAGTGACACCGATGTACTCCTCCTCCTTTCTTTCATTATCTCAGTAAGCAATAAAGGTAACATTGTTTATGTTTGTATCTTTACTTTACATTTGTTTTGCTTTTCGTTTTCCTCTTCTACTTCACCTTGGTTTTATGTGTTGAGTCTACAAGTGAAGTCCAAAGCATGTATCACTAAGCTACGTGAGAGCCAGCGATAGTTCATGAAGACGATCTCCTCTTCCAAGCTTCGCATCACTTCGTACTTCATATGCTTGACGATATAATGTGCACGGGGACTGAGTTCAAGTTTATGATCTATGCGTGAATGCCTCCGAAGCAAAGGTAGAACTTGCGCAGGTTTCCAAGTAAGTCATCACCAAACTAGGTAAGTAATTCTTAGCTCTCTTTCTTTCTTTTATTTCTTTAGTATAGATCAACACCACCTCCTCAACTCTTTCTTCCCCACTTCATTGTACATAGTCGCTTTTCTTGTTTTCTGATTTTCCACCTTCTTCAATCTTTCACTTTCTTCTAACTTTAACCATTAACTTTCTTTTACTTTTTCATAACATAAAACAGAGAAGAACTTTCGCTTATTTTCATAACGATTTCAATAAAAGAACCGTAAAAGCTTCCATCGCAAAACCCTCCTTGTGGATCACGACCCGCATAGCCACTTGCTATAGCGGAAGAATTGAGCACTTGCACATATTCTTTCTTAAGTTCTATAATCTCGTATTTTTTGTGCAGGTTTAGCTCCAATCAATGGTCAATCTGGCAAAGCTTTAAATGTGTGTCACATTCAATGCAGCGTTGATCATATTACCGCCTCTTGTTCAACGCTGCATTCGATGTGGGTACGCGTATCTAAAGTGACGGTGTTGTTTGTATTTGCCGTAACACGTGTAAGGCGTTAATGAGGGATGGTTCATCCCCTAGGGTTAAAAGGTTATGCTCTGGTTTTGGGCACTTTTCCCAAATTTCTGCTTCATCTTCTTTTTTCTTGCCTTTCCCTGATCTTTTAATCTTCGAATCTCTGTTGTTTTTCTATTTCTACTAAAAATGAAGAAAGGAGAGAAATCTGATCCATCCGATGACGCGGACAAAGGAAAGTCCACTGTGGAGGAGATGGGGAAGAGAACTGTTGGCCCATAGGCCCTTCACTTTAGTTTTGATGATGATTAACTCATGTAGCTATAGTTTACTAATAATCTTGTGATATTTAGTTTTAGATATTTGATCAAGATATTAGTAGGTGATTAGCTTCAATAAAGGTGTTTTGGAGCTTTCACATGTTGATTCAAGAGCTCGAACGTCAAGATCGCATCTAGTACTCGGTTGGAGTCAAGCTCGTTGGATCGCGTTTGGATCGAGTCTACTTGGAGAAGGAGTTCTACAAGAAGACCTCGGTTTGTTTAGTTTAGATATGTTTAGATCTTGTGTAAGGATTAGATAGTGTTGATATGCTCAAGTTTACATACAAACACAAGTTTAAAGTTTATTTGGTGTTAGTTTTTCGGTTTAACCGATATTGAATTTCATGTCAAAAACATAGATGATATATTTATATGTATATTGGATTCTATCAATATACAATATGCTCAAAGTTGTTTCAATATCATGTTTTTGCATTTACATGTGTTGTGGAAAAATCGGATTTCCATTTCAAAGTTTGATTTTTGAAAAATACCGATTTTGTATTTAAGCCAAATTTTAATATCACAAAAATGGTTCAAATTGTTTATGATATGTGTTGAATTTTTGTCACACATGTTTATATTTCAAAGATCTTATAAGAAACATATTTTTATAGAATTTATGTGATTTTATGGGATTTAATTGAAGTTAAAGTAACTAAGTTTTTAATCCCCAAACAGTTTGCTCTGGCCTTCTGCCGGTCGACCGGACGATCGACCGCTACAGAAGTCGGTCGACCGGTCCGATCGACCGATGTGCATAAACGTGCACGCCAGCTTGGGCTGGTGAGTCGGTCGACCGTCCAAAGAGCTCTGCTCTTTGGAAATGGCCCCGGTCGACAGGCAGAGAGTTGTTGCTCTCTGTTTCGAGGTCCGGTTGACCGGGCGGTCGACCAGTGGCACAACGGTCATAAAAATGACCGTTGGCTGGTTGACCGGGCGGTCGACCGGAAGGTCATTCTGACCTTTGCAGACTGCCAACGGGTAGAATTTGTCGGTTATAAATACTGACCCTCTTGAGCTGTTTTAGCTAAGTTTTTAGAGAGTAATTTTTCTCACCTTTACAAGTGTTAACAACAAGTTTTTAAAAGAATTTTGGGCTTAAAGATTTGATCTTTATTTGTTTTAAAAAGGGTTAGAAAATTCAAAGAAAAATAGAGTCGTTGGGAATTGGTTTTTGATTTCATTTCTATAGCTATTCTAAAAATTTCCCAAGAGTTTTTCTTTGTGATTTGATTTTCAAACTCTTTATTTTTCTCACACTTGAGCTATTATATCTATCCTATCTATTAGGATCTAGTTTGTAGGAAAATTTGTTTGTGGTTAGTGAGACCACCAAGTTTTGTAACCTTCCTTATATTTGTGGTATCCCTCTTGTGAGAGGTGATTGTGGAGGTTGTGGTGGTTGTGATGATATCTCTCTAAGTGTAGAGGTGATTGTGGTGTTGTTGACTTTGAGCCTTATCCTCTAGTGAGAGGTTGATTTTTTTGGCTAATTGCCCATCCCTCTAAGTGTAGAGGTGATTTGTATTGTGTCTTGCTCTTGTGTAGAGGTTGTATTATTGGAAAGAGTTGTATACTCCCGGTTTGTATTACCCAAATCCTCAGTAGAGTTCCCTGTGTGGGAAGTCCTGTGTGGACGATATAGTGAAAATTCTTCTTGTGTGAAGGCGGGGACGTAAAGCAATGGCTCGAACCTTGAAACATATCTTGATGTTTGCGTTGATCCACTATCTCTAAACTTTCTCTTATTCTGTGCCTTGCATTATTTCATATGTTCATATCATACTATTTACTTGGTATTGCTTGTGTGTGCCCATACTTGTGTTCAACCAAGAGAGCTTTACATAGCACTCAATTCTTATTTAGAGAAATTTAGAAGAGATAGTCCAGAGCCCTTCACCGGGAATTTGGTTACACTCTTTGGTTACACTAAGTGTGTTGCAATTTGTTTTTAATTCCGTATCATTTGTCATTAGATTAGCCTTACACCTATTCACCCCCTCTAGGTGTACTTTCAAGAACTTCTCGTCGTGCCAGGATTGGGATGGATTCGATCCAAAAACCTCTGAGCTTTGCAACCAGGAGGCAATGGATAAATACCTGGCTGGCTATGGCTTTTGTTGGAGTCCGAGGATAAAAATTGAGTTTAGCCCTGACGACGTTGATGTTTCTTCGGTCCCACCTGATAAGGACGGTGTATATATGCATCCCCTAGTGCTGGCGCTGGGATTAAGGCTGCCGATGATGAAGTTCGTTCTCAGCGTTATGATTTTTATG